>APFE031085732.1:43567-59946 GCA_000404065.3 Pinus taeda | reverse complement strand
TTTAAAGAAAATTTGTTAGATAATAAACCTAATAGAGATGAATCATGTGTTGACTCATAGGAATATTATATTCTTATGACTTGAGGGAAATGATACACACTAATTACTTCTTAACAAATTGACTGACTATTATAACCACTATGACCTTGGACACATAATGAAAAAGACTCCACAACAATGGTCTTAAATCATTATATTTTGACAAAAAATATAGTAACAGGTACATATCATCATCAAATACTCATTGGAGTGATCAATGATGAAGAACACTTTTTGACCGTCACCAAAAGTAACCAAAAAGAGCATTGGTGAGGGTCAATAAAAGATCATCACTAGAAGTGTCACCAAAGAGAGAATTACTGATGGGCCTTTAATTACCCCCACCAAAAGTGTCACTAAAGAGAGAATTAGTGACGGACCACTAACGGCCCTCACCAAAAGTGTCATTGAAAATTGCTTTGGTGACAAACCTTAAAGGACCATTACTATATACACTTACAACAACGATTTTTTAAAGACTGTCACCATATGCGACATTGATGATGGACCTTAAAGTCCATCACATGCATGAAGCATCATCAAAAACTCATTGGAATGATCAATGATGATAAACATTTATTGACCGTCACCAAAAGTAACCAAAAAGATCACTGGTGATAGTCAATAAAAGATTGTCATTAGAAGTGTCACCAAAGAGAGAATTAGTGATGGGCCTTTAACGACCCTCTCCAAAAGTGTCACCAAAGAGAGAATTAGTGACAGACCTTTAACGACCCTCACCAAAACTGTGATTGAAAATGGCTTTCGTGATAAGCATTAAAGGACCATCACTATATACACTTATAACAACGCTTTTTTAAAGACCTTCACCATATGTGGCAATGGTGACAGACCTTAAAGGTCCATCACAGGCATGACCCTCACCAATGACCTTTTTTCTTGTAGTGAAAATATCATTTTCCACTTCCTTTTATAGATCAAGTTTTAGATATATTGGCAGGAAAGAAATATTTATCATTCTTTGATGGTTTTAGTGGATATAACCAAATCCAAGCAGCCCTAGAAGATCAATATAAAACTACTTTTACCTATCCATGGGGAACCTATGCCTACCAAGTACTTCATTTCAGATTATGTAATGAACCTGCAACATTCCAAAGGGTAGTTTTAGAAATTTTCTCTGATCTAATTGATGATTGTGTGGCAGTTTATATGGATGATTTTACGTTCTCTAGAAATTCCTTTGAAGAAGCTCTTAAAAATTTGGAAAAAGTTCTTATTAGATGTAAGGAAACAAATCTCTCATTAAGCCATGAAAAATGTTTTATGATGTTTACTGAGGGAATTGTTTTAGGACACCATATTTCAGGGAGTGGAATTAGAGTGGATACATATAAAGTAGAATTTATTTCTAAATTATCAATTCCAACTTGTCAAAGAGATGTTAGAAGTTTTCTTTGATTTGCTGGTTACTATAGAAGATTCATAAAAAAATTAAAAAAATTTCTTCTCCACTTTTCAAATTTCTCACAAAAGATTGTGCATTCATTTGGAATCCTAATTGCCAAAAATCTTTTGAAACAATGAAAGAAAATATTTCTAAAGAACCCATTCTAAGAGGACCAAATTGGGAACTACCTTTTCACATTTCAACTAATGTTTCAGATACAACTTTAGGAGTTGTATTAGGACAAAAGGATTCAACTCCTTATGCCATTTAATACACTAGTAAAAATTTGACTCCTGCAGTGTTAAATTATGCTGTAACAGAAAAGGAGTTTTTAGTTAGTGTCCATACCATTAATAAATTCAGGCATTACAACATTAGTTATGAAACCTTTGTACATACATTCTACAATTAGGTATTTAATAAATAAACCAATCACTAATGGCAGAATTAGAATATGGTTATTATTGTTAAAATAATTTAATATTACTATTTTGGATTGACCTGGAAAACAAAATACAGTTGTTGACTTTCTATCTAGGATTCAAAATGATAATAATGATGTACCAATAGAAGATAATTTTTTCTTTTTGCAATATCTATTAAATCTCCTTGGTTTGTAGATATTGCTCTTATTTGGCTACAAGGAAGTTACCACTATATTTGTCTCCTCGAGAAAAAATAAAGGTAATTCAAATTAGTGCATCTTACTCATGGATAAATGGAGAATTATAAAAAATAGGTCCAAATTTGATCATTTGAAGATGTGTGAAAGGAGATGAAGTACCAAAGATATTAAAGGCTTGTCATGATGAACCATGTGGAGGACAATTTGCTAATAAAAGAACTGCTTACAAAGTCCTTCTCTTAGGATATTATTGGCCTTCCCTTTTTAAGGATTCCAAAGCATATGTTAAGAGATGTGATAGTTGTCAAAGAATGGGGAAACATGTTCCTTCAGATGAAATGTCTTTACAACTTCAGGTACTCATTGAACCTTTTGAGAAATGGGCTCTAGATTTTGTTGGTCCAATTAATCCCCCATCAAGACGAAAAAGGTACATTCTTGTTTGCAATGATTATGTTACAAACTGGGTAGAAGCTAAAGAACTTCCTTTTGCTACTGAAAATGTTGTAGTTTCATTTCTTTTTGAGGATATATTTACTCATTTTGGTATCCCAAGGGAAATTTTGATAGATCAAGCTACTCAATTTACATCCAAGCTGGTATAGAAGATAATGGAGGAATAAAAAATCAAACATCGAAATTGACTCCATATCATCCATAGGAAAATGGATAGCTGGAATCTGCCAATAAAGTAATTGAAGAAATTCTTACCAAGACTATGCATCTACATAGAAGAGACTAGGAAGAAAAGATTCTAGAATATTTATGGGCATACCATACCATATGGAGAAATACCATAGGACATAATCCCTGTGAACTTGTTTATGGGAAGCAAGTCTTATTTCCTATTGAGTTCTAGGTAGAGACCTTCAAGACAGTAGTTAAATTGGGTCTTGATCTATATGAAGCACAAAAACAAAGAATAGAGCAACTAAAAGAACTAGATGAGATGAGACAAGATGCTATTCAAAGAACCAACATAGTTCAACAACAAAGATACAACTGGCATGACAAATTCATAAAACAAAGGAAATTTTAGCCAAGAGGTTGGGCATTACTTTTCGACTCAAAATTTAAAGATGTTAAAGGAAAATTTCAAACTCATTGGCTTGGGCCTCATGAGATTGAAACTGTCTTTGATAATGGTGCAGTCAGGATTATAACCATTGATAAAGAAAAAGTGACATTCCTTGTAAATGTTCATCGATTGATAATTTATCATAAACCATTGACATGGGAAGAATTTGTTAAAAATATGCAAGACAATATATTCATTTGAAGGTGATTAAGAAGGATTTCCCTTCCTCTCCAACTTGACTCGCAAAACATTTCGTTTTCTATACACACACACACACACACACACATATATAAACTAAAATCAAATAAATAAAATGGTATAAACATGAAAACCAACAATGTTGGCATGTTTAGACATAAAATTTAGGATGAAAACCAAGTACCCTTAGCACCCTAGATTTTGTTTTCAAAATTTGTTCTAATCTCATTTTCCTTGTAACCCTCTTTTTCTTTTCAAAATAAGCAATTACAAAATTGTTGAGAACCTTCTTCTTTAATAAAATTTTGCAGCTGATACTGACAGGGATCAACTAGGACAATTGAAGGTCTTGGCATAAGAAAATGATCAAGCTTGCAATTGAAGGCATCCAAGGACAATCTACAAAGGTCAATTAAAGCATTAGAATCATAAATCGAGAGGTATGTAAATATTAGATTAAATAATAAAGGTAAGAAACATTAGATTATGAAATAAAATAGATGTTGCTACCACCATTTGAAGTAATCATTACTATTCCAACTTCAGACTTAACTATAAATAATATTTCCTATCAACAAAGTTGTACGTAAGCCCATTCATCTCTCATCATTGCGCATATACTCCTTTCCATAAACCTTGTTTCATTGATAATTCTACCCTCAATCATACTCTATTTTCTCGAAAGCCTTTTCACTCATTTCCATTAACAATTTCACTCTCATCCATAATCAATTTTCCAAGGCCATTTTTGCTCCATAACCTTTTCAAAAGAAGAAAATTCAGGTTGAGACTTCACCAACATAGCGGTTATTGTTAGGATAGAGTCGGATGGGAATAAATTCATGGAGGGTTATCCACAAGTCAGGCAGATGTTACAGCAAGTACAATGGTTGAAATGTGTACAAAAAATTAGTGACTATGACCAAGAAGTAACAAAGTCCTTTGCTCGAGCACTTGATGGAGTTGACGCAGAAATTGGAGATGGAAAATAGGAGTGACATAATCTTTCATGGAAGAAGTAATTGGGCTAGCTAGGGTTGGTGAAAGATGGTTTAAAAATAGAGGAATTGAAGGAAATGAATGGAGGACATTTCTCAAAAACCCAAGGATGGACACTTTAGTCTTTAATAAAAGCATCCAAAGTACAACTCTTAAAAGGAAATGGAGAAATTTACTGTTGATTATTCAAAAATTTATTACCTATGAAGGTAGATTCAACAGTATATTTTTCTTTCATATACTTTTGATGATGCATTTCCTTGAGGGTAATGAAATTAATTTGCCTTATTTCTTACTCAATAGTCTGAAGAAAATAGTCAGTAATACTCAAAGAAAAGTGTATTCTATTGAAAATACAATGTATCATCATAGCCTGATAAAAATGTTGATTGAAGCCCACCTCAAAAGTATAGGATATGATTGGGAAAGTTTTCTAGCCAGAAACCACTTTAAAGAGGTAGAACTGGAAGAACCCAACAAAAAAATAAAGAGAAGTAGAAGAAAGTTATCTCTAAACCCTAAATATGACCTACCTCTATAAAAAGAGCAGCCCTGAGAAGATGAAACTCCCATTGAGCACAAATTTCGTTAAAATTGGAAAATTTTTATTACAGGAACATCACTAGAATTGAGTTTCTTTGTTATTTTGAAATTCTAGATCCACCATTTAATTCCAAATTTAATGAAATATGTGTTCTTGTTGGTGTCTTAGAAAATTTTAAAAAGAAGAATGTAGAATAAGATAAACCAGTGATAAGGAATAAATCATATCTAGAAGAAAAAAATATGAAATAGGGAAAGTAAAGACATAACAAACAAAATTTCAAAATAAAATTCCTCTCACTAAAACCTCATTCACTATCAGGAGGAGTACAAGACTCAACAAAACAATGAAGGAATCATCTTGACAATCCATAGAGTTTGTCAATCTGGAGGAAGAAGAAGGGCTAAAGGATCCATCACCAATTATTTTTTCACCATGTTAGTGTCAGTCTTTGCAGCCTTCCACCAGTGATCAAACGTGCTCTTACAAAGTGGTCTTAGGGTGTCAAAGTCAAATTTTGTCATTTCAGTGAGTCTTCAAGTAAAATTTGGTCACGAGGTATTAGGTCTAGGATTATTTTCACTCCTTCCAAAGTTTTCCAAGTATTGGTCCATGTCACCATTCGACTGAGTGTACCATCATTCAAAGAGTTGTCATCATTATTTCACATTCCAATGGGTCATTTTACACCTTGTTTGTGCTTCAGTTATGCTTAGGTAAGCTCATTTCCCTCTCCTAGGGTTGTGAAGGTAATTTTTCTTGGATGGTCAAATCATCAACAAAACTTGTATCCTGATGCTCATACACCTTCCCCTATCCTTAATATACCTTCTTAAACCCTTCCCATCATTGATATCCCTAAAATTCATCATTTTCCCACAAACCCTAGCCTATTGGTACAATTTGACACTTTTCTATGTTAGGCATGTGTTTTTCCCTTTTGGACCCCTTCCCCTCACTCAATCCTTGAAATTCCACTTTCCCCTACTTCCTAACATCCCTCCCTACTTCCAAAAATTTTCTTAAGAAATTAGAATGCCCTCACCCCCTTCATTTCCCTTCATTTATACAAATCCCCTGTTCCACATATCGAGATAGTTTTTATTCAAATGATGTTTCTGAGTAAGAAAAGATGAATTTGACAATAGTAAGAGAGGTTTTTTTCCACCATAGACCCAAGAAGAAAAAAATCCTTTAGTTTTTACACAGGTCTCACGGTTTGGGAGAAATTTCCAAAACATCATTTGCCTCAGGAGAGTTGACACACTTCTGGAGTGACCTTGGGAAAATCAAGCTTTCTCCTAGATGGAGTGACCAAATGACTTACTCGATGAGTCAAATGATAACTAGACACAGATATCTTTCCAATGAGCTATCATAAGATCAATTTGGAGTTTAGGAAGACCTCCAAAAGTTGGCTTAAAGTGAACTCTACATTTTGGCAACCTCATTCTGCACATTTTGACCAGTCTTGGGAGATTGAGCTTTTGACAGAGAAAATGAGCTGCAAATTGAAAAATTCAAGATGTTTTGGAAAGTAGACTCAACAAGATTTCCAAATATCTATCCCATGCTCAATGTGGACATCAGGAAGGAAGCCAAACACTGGATGGAAGTGGCATTTCACGTTTACCAGGTGGCGCTGCGTGTTGGGAGGTTTCAGCAGTGCAAAATTACACTGCACTGCGCATTGAGAGGTGGAGCTACGTGTCTGTAGGTGGCACTGCGTGTTGAGAAGAAAATACTAGAAAGCCTCCAAACTTCATAAAAACTTCCAAAGAACCCTCTAATCTCTCAAACAAGTAAGTGCACTCCCTCTACCTCATCATTGAAGTTGCAATTGAAGTGTTTGAAGGAATTTACCATGACAAATGTGAAACCCTAGTTTCTCCTTCAATGACATTCTAGAAACCATAATCCCCTCTATTTTTCCCACCACCTATCACTAAACCATAAAACCCTTCCCTACATCACTCCATAACATCTATACCCCCTCATCCTTCATCCCATAAGTTATATTTCAAAAAGGGCCCAAACACCTCTCCCTCACTTTCATAATTCATATCCTTCCCTTCATTTCCTAGCCTACCAAAATACCTCACAAGGTCATCTCCCGTTCCCTCACTCCTAAATCACTCTTACTATTTCCCTTCATCCCTTTTCTTGGAGTGTACAACCTCAAACCTTACAAACATGGAAAGAGAAGACCGAGACTATGAGGAGGAGGAAAACACAGGCAGTAACAATTCTACAAATAGACCTCGGCATCAGAGAAAACCACACAAGAGAGGTGGAATTATTAGGGAAGATCCATCAAAACTTAGAGAATTATAGGCCTCTCAGTTAGTTATCACTTGTTTCAAACATCTAGGGTGCTATGAGTTCTGTGAGCAGGTAGAGAGAGTTCAAAACCATCCTGAGCTTACCAGGCTATTTGTAGCCAATATTTGGGACAATAGGGTGACAATTGCTGGGGTGACATTCATAGTCTCACCCTCCATTATTTCACATGCAACCAGGATTCCGAATGTAGGGGAAAATGTTACAAGGCATAGGACCTGGATGAAAAATATTATGAGCCTTATATCAAACCCAGGTACAGGTGCAGTAACTACACAAAGGAAAAGAAAAGATGCTGGAGGAAAGTTTTGATGATGAGGAGAGAGAGAGAGACTTTGATTTGACAAAGCATGATGAGCCAGAGCAACATTATACTCATCATGGCATGGAAATAACTGACTTAGAGGCTCAGGATGAAGAAACAATAAAGAACATCATCATACAGGAAAAGGAGGCTCAAATCCAAGCATTGATGGACAATTTGGAGAGGGCCAAGTGTGTCATCACATATTTGGAACAAGAGAAAAAGAAGTTGAGTGACAAGTAGGTCCTCATGGAACTGGAACTTCTCAAGGTAAAACGACAAGGTGATAAGGAGGCACAGGTCACTTTGAATCCTATTGAGAAGGAAATTGAGGATGATAGAGAGACTTGGCTTGAGAGATTCAATTTTCACCTAGAGAAGTTGTTGTAGAAGGCCAATAAGGACAACCAGATGATTAGGCACATGGCCTACCATTATAGGACCTGAAACAAAATTTGCACATGAGGGTCAAAAAGATGAAAGCTTGGCTAAGGTATGCTCTAAAGGGAAAAAAAGAGGAGGATAGACTTAGGTTGATGCTGAAGCTTCCTTGGCTCATCAAGATTCCTAATGGTGGTGCTTCTCACCAATTTTGGTCAGGTTTGGAGAAGATTTTGTCTTTTGCAAATTTTGGAAATTGCACACACAGAAAATATAGCTCAACACGTAGCACCACTGGTGTTGCGCTTTTCCTAGGGGCACCTAATGGACAAATGGCTTGCATTTTTGGATTTAGAGTGCTGAGTACATGCACCCTATGGATTTTCTAACTTTTTGGGGCATAACTGGTCCACAAAAAGGTCAAAAAACACCCTAAAAATGACCTTTTTGCCACTTTTTGGACACACAAAAGTAGTCTTGGGAGAATCAACGTTTGAGGGGTAAAATAAGATTAAAATGAAGAAATTCCACCTGTTTTGGAAAGTATACTTTAATACCTTTCCAATGAGCTATCATGGGCTCAATTTCGACTCCAAGAAGGCCTCCAAAAGGGACCTGAAAGTGGAGCTACACATTGGGCCAGTGGCGCAGTGTGTAGGGCAATTTTGCGCAAGATGGCTATATTTCTATGTTTTGACTGTGTTCATGGATTTTCTATAATAGAGAATGTTTTACTGATGTAAAGATGACTTAGCTTGTAAATATGATGGATAATTAGTGGTAGAGGGTATATTCATTAGATTAAAAGTCAATTTGAGCTTAAATGAATCCGTTTTTTCACTTTTAGAGGCAAGTTGTTAAGATGCCTCTATTCCAGTTTCATGTTCAGAGTTGGTTAGATTAGTTCCTCATATTAGGGATTCAACCCTGGAGGATCGGAAGAGGTTGAAACAAAGCCTAAACCTTCTTCTTCTTTCTCATTGTAAAGGGTTGGACTTAGCTGGATGGTTAGGCCTTGATTGCACATCATTTTGTAGCAGTTTAGCAAGAGATTAATAAAAATTGCAGTATTTATTTGGGATCCATGTGGTATGAAGTTTAGTTCAGTTTCTTCTCTTGTGATCATATGTTAATATGTTTTGTGTACTTGATTAATCATTTCATTGCTTCTAAGTGAATGTTTTCAAGTTGATAGGCAAAATTCATAACATCACTGCTCTGCTTTGGGAAAATATTCACCATTATATGTTTTCTACAGTCTAGGAAGGATCCATGGTAATCACATGCTCTTCCTAGCTTCTCACTAGTCTTAAAACACTTCACCCATCAAGCCCTAGAGTTCTAAACCTTATGCCTACCGTGCCCCATTGAACACCCTGCAATTTTGACCTAATTCCCTAGCCCTAACTGTCCATCTCCTCCTGATCTAGCAAAACCCCTTCAAAATCAAATCAAACCTTGTGCTACTATACCTAGCCTAATATCCTTTTCCTAATCCAATAATCTTGGTTGAGATCCTTACGGAGAGAGCCCTCTACCGGCATAGTAGGGCTAGCTACTTGGCTAAGCATGGTTTGTGGTTACTCGGGCATTGCCTTCCTTCAGCCTGAGGTTCAATCTAGGTGATAACACACCAATTCCATCGCCTACATTTCCATCACCAGTTCCATCACTAATTTTTAATATAGTAAGAAGAACACCTGTAATTGACCCAGTCCAAAAGGGGACATATGATTATATAAAATATTTGGAGAAAAGAGCTACAGAAAAGGCCACAACATCCTCTTCAAATCAAGAAAAAATAAATTTGAGCTATAAAAACCTCCAATTATAGATACTTTCAAACAATAAATTTATGAATTGGAGACACTAAATAGACACTTAAAATAGGAACATGAAATATTAAAAGTGCATAATGAAATATAGAGGACCAAGAATGACAATATTCTCTTACATATTTCCATATGGTATGATAAGAATAAGAAGCTAAAAGAAAAGAACAAATATCTTAAGAGAAAATCCATAAGTCTGAAGCATAAGATTCCGATGAAGAAACCAAGGATGGAAATCACTAAGAAGAAGGCAAAGAAGACAAATCTGGAGTTTTAGCTCAAGTATCTGAAGGAGTTTAGTAACAGGAAGGGTTCTTCAATTTTGAAATTTTGGCATCAAGACATGCAATGACCTCTGTGTGGGGGAATGTTGAGCCTTACAATTGCTTCTTTTTCACACCGCTTTTAACTCTATCTATTTCTTTGGACCTTCATAATCACACATTGGGCATCAAATCATAGGAATTATGACATGGTAGGTATACAATTGTCTTGTATTTCATAAATTAATAATGTTCTTTATTAGTTAGTTTAATGTTTACTTTAGCTATAAAATTACAATGATTCTGCATCTAATACATGATTTTGCAGCCAAGTCCATGGTTTGACAGGTTCCAAGGTGTCAGCTGGGAAGTGAAATATATGGGTAGGTGGCAATTGATGCACTCAACAATTTCCTCCTACTCTCATGAACTAGATCGATGCAAGTAGGTCCTGGTGATGCAGTAAAATATGAAGTCAACCACTATAGTCAGCAATAGGCGAGCAAGAGCAGGATTTATGCCTCATGATTTGCTTTGATAATAGAAAATCATGAGCAAATTATGTTACGATATCTTTTCAAGTTAATTATAGTTTTTGTTGAAAGGGATTAGGCATATAGATCTGAACAATTTATTGCTATGAGATCTAAAAATATGCCTCTTAGTAGAAATGAAAATGTTGCTAAGGATGCAAAAGTAATACTTAAACTTTGTTTTTAATGCTCTATTTATAAAATATTCATTTCGTTTTCTCATGCGTGGTTAAGTGTTTGATCATTAGCGTGATTGTTTGCTTCTCATGGAGGGATTTCTCGAGCAGTAAGGATTTCTGTTTCGTTTTCAGTAGATAGAAATTGTCATTATATTCTCATAGCTTCATGTTTGTTTGATTAACTAATTGAATTCTAATTTATTCTTGATTATAATTAAGTTCATTCTACTAATCATTTATTTTTCATAGGTTATGGATACACATGGATAGTGCTTAGCATAAATGACATAGTGTTATACTTTAATCAATTAGACAAAATTTTATCATTCTTATAGATAGATGATTTATTTGCAGAATTGGATGTTAAATTTCAAGCATGTGTGATCTATGATTCAAGCAAGTGCGAATGTATTCTAAGCAGGAATTTGTTTCATTATTGTTTTTAGACAAGTATGATTATTTTTTACATAGATGTGTGATGAGATTAAATAGTAGTTTTTGCTTTTGCAATTGAGTATGTGTATATAACTCTTATTTATGCAAAGTGTGGAATTAATTTTCATTTAGATCAAGTGTGATATTGATTTACATATATGCAGAAGTGCGATATTTTCTTTATTTCAAAGCAGAGTGTGAGATTTCTATAAGAAAAAGTAGTTTTAAGAAAGAGAGTGTGATCATCATTGCAGGGTTAATATTATTTTATAGGAATAACCAATTTACTCATAGAAGACATGTGCATCTCAATAACTCAATTTAATTTAGAATAAAAGGTTTTTAGCATATACAATGCACTTACACTTCATAAACCTACTAGCCCTGGGTGATAATTTATGCAAGCAATTTAAGTTCAATTAAATTGTTAAACAGGCCTAGGGAAAAAAATGTTTTTTTTTTTTTGGCCCTAGGTATGTCTCTATGATGAATGCAGGTGCTATCCAAACTCTACAAGGAACAAGAACAAGCTAGCACCATAAGAAAATGTTGATTAAAAATCTAGTAAAGGGAAGTCAAAGTTACTCTTTCACCTCCTTTTCCCAAATGCTCCAATAGGACCAAGGCCATATCAATCCATCACCATCATGCATTTCCAACATCTACCCATCATTCTCAATCCTTTCCCATTCATTTTCGTTGTTTCCTTGAAATTTTATAGAAAAGTTCTAATATGCTACAAGATTACCAAAATACATAGGGAAGGAATTGTTTTTACCATATCTTGAAAACCATGCATCCATCGGTCGAGTTGTTTCATGGGGAGATGTAAAAGGATGAGGGTAACATACTCAAGAAATTTTAGCAAATTCTAGTGCACATTTTTTTTTTAGAAATCAAACACCATCACCTACAAACATTTGTATTTTTTCTTGATATTTGTGCATCGATTGGCTAATATTTTCTATGGGGATAAGCATAAGGATAATGGAAACGTTCTCAAAACAATTCAGGTGAATCCTATTTACTGTTTGAGAGATATGGATTAAACAACTTTGGTACAGGATTGTCTTGTAGTGCTACGGGATTGGCCAAATGTGCTATAGGATTGTGATCAGCATAGAGAGAGGGTTCAAATTTTATGATTTCCTTGTGGGAATGAAAAGAGGATCCCACCACACCACCATCACCCATCCTCCACACCATTTAGCCACTTCTCCACCCAATAAGCATCTTTGTCCATAAAAAACCCCCATTTTCACCCCTTCTTTCATTACTTTAACCACAACCAAGGCTTATGAACCTTTTCCATAGATTGATCGTGAATTATCATTTATTTTGGAACCATTATCTAAAGGATATTGTTGTCATAGAGGGATTTGTATGACTTCTACAGGAAGAGACACAAACTTTTAAGAGTCTGCACATCCCCTGCCAAACCACAACTAGAGCACCAAATTTAGAATTCATTCACCATAAACACTTGAGGATTTTAATTCAGATCATTTAGTAGCTATAGGACCTCCTATCAGCTTCTATAGGATTCTTGACCACCCAACAAGCTACAACACTTAATTCCAAGAGCACCTGCACAAAAGGCAAAGGACATGCATCATTGAGATTCACTGAACAAAGAACATAATTTTTTTTGTATTGTGGGAAGCAAGAGAAAAAAATCATTGACCTCACAGAAGACACTCAAAAACAACCTCCCTCATGTCGAGATATGCCATGAAACCATCAAAGAATCAACACTAGTAGCTTCTAAACCACCAAAGGCAGCTTCAACAATCATGACAACAACCTCAATATCACCTACAAAAGCACATCAAGGGTAAATACCATGTATGTAGTCCTCAAATCCTCTCCTATGGACTCGTTTTAACTCAAAAAAAATGTTGAAAGTATATGAAGGAAAAGTTTTTTATAGCGAAAATTAGTAGCAGAGCAACCTCGATCTTATCTAGCAGTTAACTTCACTTTTCCACCAAGACACCCACATGTGTGGGGGAAGAGCATGAAAAAAGTGAAGAAAACTTGAGAAATTGGGTTGTTATCATTTATTCATGATAGAGGACAAGAAGTATGAAGGGGAAGGTGGGGTCAACTTAGTTAACTCAAGTTAGTCCGAGTTTATTTTGCATGCAATATTGTTTATATGGAAAAAAAAGAGAAAATTTTCAAATAAATAAATAAATAAAAAGAGGACCCATGACCTCTTGGCATGAAAAAAGGAACTTCTACAGGATACATACATGCTACTATAGGATCATATTGTCTTCTACAAGATCCTATAGGTGTTTCTATAGGATACATACTATGTCCTACAAGATACAAATTGTGTGCTACAAGATTGTCCTGAGAGGTGTAAAGGAGCCCAGTATGAGAAATTTCGGCTACAAAAACATAGATTTATGAAGGAATCTCCAAGGGAAGGATAAATACAAGATTTTCTAACCCTTTTGTGAACAAAAATCCTATGTAGTTGATCAATTTCATCCATAGAACATCATGTAGCAGATATATGAATGAAAGGAAATGAAAGCATGATTTTTTTCTCTTATGAAGTTGAGCATTATAATACAAAGATGAACTTGTCTTGAGATTGGCATGCAATTTATTTTCTCCCACCAAAAATTCGAGTGAGCTAGAACCTCATGAGAGACATAAAAAATGTATTTAAAGTCAAGGAGGCTTGCCACTGGTGTTGAAGGACAAGCTTCCCGAGCTATTGCTTTCATAGATCATTGTAGAGGGACTACAGGACCTGGAAAGTGTTGCTATATGATCGAAATAGGCTGCTATAGGATCAAAATAGGTTGCTATAGGATCAGAACAAACTACTATAGGATTGAAATGGTCTACTATAGGAAGCTTGATAGTGGTAAAAATTTCCCTCAATCCCTAAGAAGGGGGGAATAACCATGAGGGAAAGGGTAAGTACACATTTTCCCCACCAATATTTGGCATGGAAACCCTTAAAACTCTCTTAAATCTCAAAATCATATTCTGTAGCTACCACATATTTAAATCTCAGTAAGAAAGATTAGTGAATTTATGTCATGAACAAAGTAGAATGAAGGATAAATTGTATTGGGTTGAATGTTGAATTATCCCTTCTCCTTATCATACTAAAAATAACATTTATTCTACCTCCCTTTTCATAAAAACTCTCACACAAAAAAATTCAGAATATTGTAGCAGAAAAAATAAACTCTTTGTTCCACATTGATAAAATTTTATTGAAGTCATGATAGGAGGAAAATCAACTAATACTTCTGGAATACTAAAAACAAGAGGGAGAATCAAAGGAATGATGTGAAATTGAGAAAAACACAAATCTTATACAACAAGAGAGGATACATCCACATTAGTATGGGACATTGGAAAAGTCATCTAAGGCATAAAAGAAGAACAACAAGGCAAGAAGATGGATAGGTTGCTTAGAGGATGAGCAACGGTTTCATTAGGGGGTATGATGTGCTTCCAAATTAGACACAAATTAAGGCCCATTTTCTTATGAGCATAAAGGCTATATTAAATCTCTCCTTCTACACTTAATAATGTTTTTTTAGCTTTAATACGTTCTTAGGAAGGTTTAGAGATAATTGCATATTATGTGCCTAATATTATTTGTTTTTGTGGAATATTGAGTAAATTTGAATGAGATAATATAGGGACTTACTCCCTACTATAGTATGAACCAATATTAGATAACAAATGAACTCAATATCATGAAATTATTGACAAATTCCAGAGCACTAGTGATTGAGAAAATCTAGGAATGTGTTCCCTGTCATTTAATGGAGATTCCTATGTTTGGAACCAGGTCCACTTTTTGAGGTATTTTGGAGGAGAAATTCTCCTCCTTTCAATGAGGATGCTTCCCCATCTATTTTGATGATTACCAATTCGAATTTTCCACTAGTGTCATGTATTTCTTACTCTTCTTGTGAAGAAAACTTGTTATTTAGCAACTCCACTTTCATTTCTAGCAGGGATGTAGTTGGATTGATTCAAATAATGAAGTTTGGTGCCATTTTTAGCTTCTAAAGCTTGGTTTCCTTAATAAGACTCTAAGTATTCTTGGGCTTGGCCATCCTAGGAGCCTCAAATCCCTCTTGTAAAATTTCTTTATTTTCTTTGAATGTCTTTTTCATTTGCATATTTTATTTTTGCATCTATTATTCATGCTTCTTTTGTTGTACGTCACATTGGTTAAATGTGTTAGAAAATTATATATTACGGAGCAATGGAACACATAAAATATTGCAGAAATATAATAAAAAAAAAACACATAAAACAAGAGAGACACAGATATACGTGGTTCACCCAATTTGGGCTACGTCCATGGAGAAGCATCCAATCCTTATTTTATTATATTATCCAACAAACTAAAGAGATACGACCTTCAATAGATCTTCTATAACACCCTCTTCGCACTCAATCTCCTCTCTCTTCCTCACTTAGAATACAAATATACATAGACGCAATACAATTCCCTCATATATAGTGAGGGGTTGCCTTCTAGGGCAAAAAACCCTAAATTAAACATAACTTCTATCGTCAAATCATCCAGACCTAATGGAAAACGGACCCTAGATTGACATAGAAATACTAAGACTTTTACAAGGCAATTTACATCTAATTTTTAACATCGGGGTGCACCGTATAGCACAAACCCCTAGCCGGGGGGGATTAGCCCGCCTAGGACCCCCGCGGGGGGGACAAGTCTCCCCCTCACATGGAAGGGTGTACAGTCTTCCTGGGGTATACCTCTGGCTAAAACCTTTGAATACAAAAGATAATCAGCTCCACACCCAACAATCTCCCACTTGGAGACTGATTATGGCAACTCCATCGCTGCTTCATTTGCTAGAAAATGACTCCACTTTGGACTTGGTTGTTTCTCATCTTCTTCATCATACCTGAAGACGAATTGAAACTGAGCAGATTCTCAGTTTCTCCCTAGCTACAACTTTTGTTAGCATATCTATAGGATTTTGGCTAGTGTGTATCTTTTCCAACTTCAATTGTCCATCTTCCAATGCTGACCGTATGAAATGGTATTTGAGCCGTATATGTTTAGTCATGGAATGAAATGCAGAGTTCTTTGCAAGATGTATGGCACTCTGGATGTCACTGTATAACTTTCCCAACTCCTGCTTCTTACCCAATTCATCCAGAAACCTTTGTAACCAAATCATTTCTTTACTAG
>APFE031085732.1:23211-39750 GCA_000404065.3 Pinus taeda | reverse complement strand
GTCTTCAAGGATATTGAAGTTCATACTTAGGAGACCTCAATGCAAGTGTTTTCAAGTTGTGTCACTGGTCACAGGTCTATAAATGTGTCCTCCAATGTGTGACAGCGGGGGTAACAAGGACGGTGACCAATGGTGACAAATTACTGCGTAACAGTAGGTACATATCTCTCTAATATAGATAATCTTCTATCTGCATCTTCCACAGCTGGTAGTTTTGGCCATTAAATATTTTGACCCTAAACTTATCATCTTCCACCATTACTCCCACTTGAACCAGGAGCCCTTATTTCTTGCGCGTTTATTAGCCAAATAGACCTTCGTCCCTGATACTAGTTGTTAGAAAATTATATATTACGGAGCAATAGAACACATAAAATATTGCAGAAATATAAACACAGAAAACACATAAAACAAGAGAGACATAGATATATGTGGTTCACCTAGTTTGGGCTATGTCCATGGAGAAACAACCAGTCCTTATTTTATTATATTATCCAACAAACTGAAGAGATACAACCTACAAAAGATCCGTTGTAACACCCTCTTCGTTCTCCATCTCCTCTCTCTTCCTCACTCAGAATACAAATATAAATAGACCCAATACAATTCCCTCATATATAGTGAGGAGTTTCCTTCTAGGGAAAA
This sequence comes from Pinus taeda, assembly GCA_000404065.3. NCBI lineage: Eukaryota > Viridiplantae > Streptophyta > Pinopsida > Pinales > Pinaceae > Pinus > Pinus taeda. The sequence goes on along the minus strand of APFE031085732.1, from coordinate 39,105 downwards.
AAACACTAAATTAAACATAACTTCTACCATCAGATCATCTGCCTAATGAACAACCCAGATTGACTAGAAATTACTAGAATTTTACAAGGCAATTTTACATCTATTTTTAACTTCAAGGGCACTGCCCCCGAACCCCTCCAAGGGGACCGCATGCCCTCAAACCCCCCAGCCGGGGGGATTAGCCCCCCTACACCCCCCCACATGGAGGGGTGTACAATCTTCCTGGGGTATACATCTAGCTGAAACATTTGAATACAGAAGATAATCAGGTTCCACACCTACCAAAATGATTGAATTCATTTGTTTTGAAAGTTATTTTCGAAGTCCCCCCGATCAGGGTGAGTTGGGCGGCGAGAGAAGGATCAAAGTTCAGGCGGGGGAGGATGATCTCCAAAGCGGGGGAAGATCATGTAATGATGACCCGGAGCAGCCGGACCATTAAGGCGATTCACATTTCAAGGTGAAGCGTAAGGAGAATAGGGCGGAAGGGAGGTGATATTGACCGGATGTCAGACGGTAACGGTAAGGTTGTTGGCTAAAGCGAGGGTCGAAAAGACAGGGATGTTAAGTGCAGGAATAGGTGGCAGAAGGACTCTGCTCCCATTGCAGGCAGAAGGCGGAGGACGCAAACGAGGAAAAAAGGGTGGCATGATAAATATCAGCAGAGTAGGGAGGAACGAAAAGCTAGTGAGAAGAAGAGCGCAGCGAGGCAAATAGGTTCTAGTGACCGAGAGCAGTAGTGTAAGGAGTCCAGAGTTGATTCGCAGGTGAGGATGGAAACTAGAAGGCGTGGGAGAAGCAGGGAGTCCGCTGCCTCTGAAGAAGTTAATAATTGGAGTGCAAAGGGTAAGGGAAAGGCGCCGGAACAAGTCGATGGAGAGATAGTCACGGTCTGAGATGACAGCGAGGAGGAGGTTGAACTGCTTGACTCAGACGATGACAACTTCCATCAGACGCGGGCTAAACGGGGAAGGAGTGAGGCCGTTGAGGCAGAAGGTAGTCAGGATTTGTGGGAGGGTGAAGGCTGGAATAGATGTGAGCATGGAGGAGTTAAAGAAGAGGGCAGCGCGTATGGCCCGAGCAGGTGGACTGCGGTAGGAGAAGGCAACAGGAAAAGGGGCAGGGGAGGTCGGAGAGGTCAGCGAGGCAGAGGTAGGGGAAAAACAGGGGGTCAAAGGGAGGAGGAGGTTCCAACTTATAGAAGGAAAACCAGGGAATCAGTGGGAAGGAAAGTACAGTTTGCTGAAAGGGCCTACTACCATAATACTAACAAAGGAGTCAGGAGAATTATTCAGCACATGGAGGAGGAGGCTATCCAGGACCAATCTGACCCTGAAATGGAGGATTGGGTTTATCTCCTCCCGGATCCATGCAACACGAGAGGCCGCATGACCCTTTATAAATAAGCATTGCATGTTTATTGGGTCATGAAGAGGTTGCTTGCCAAAGCTATGGAACAAGTAGCTATGGAAATGGCGGAGCTTTCTCAAGGGATAACTAACCTTAAGAAGGAACTGAAGAATGTACAAATTACCCTGCTCATGTAGGACAGGAGGATGGACAAAATTCAACAGCAGCTAAAGCAATGCCATCCTGACATCAAGAGGGATATGGACCAGCAGCTAGGCAAGGAGGCATAGTCTTGTTAGTTTACATCTCCTTTTTCTTTTATGAAGACAATAGATGATAGTTTTGTCATCAAATTTTGTTGTGATAGATATAGAAGGAAGATGAGAAATATGGGTAGTCTTTATGATTGTATAGTGCATATAGCATGGACAAATAGACTTAAGGATTTTTATTTTTGGATGGTGGTAAAAGACTTAATATGGCCAAAATACCCGGTTTCCCCTTGGGGCAGGTTGAGGTCATCACGTTTATGCAATGATTTTGACTTGATGAAATAGAAATAATAGTCCTTCCGCAGTTTACAAAAAAAAAAAAAAAAAATTCTTTTCGAAGTCACAAGAATTATTCATCCTTAAAACACTTTTAAAAGTCATATTCATCATTGACCTACTTGGATTAGTTTACTAGGTCACAAATCTAGAATTCCTAGGAGTCTCTTGTAGCAAGATAGTAATATTTTTTGTTAGTTTTTGGCGTACGTTAAAGAGTCTATTGTGATTTAAATACACTTGTATGCAGTCCTCAAAACATTCAAATTAATAAAAAAAATCACCCTAAAACATTTTAACTTGATTAGGTTAGGCATGGTAGGTTAACTAGCTCATTGACTCTTGACTTTCTAGTTTTTGGAGTAGAAATTTTATGCTATTTTTTAGCACTTAAAAAGGAATTTTTTAAGTGATTTAATTTTTATTGGATTCCTAGGAAATACTAATTAATAACAAAATTCAACCCATCTCATTTTCATTCGATTTTCTTTGTCATTGGCGAGATAACTCAAAGGACAGACTAGCTAGATGACTAGGTATTTAGTCTTTTCAAGTATAAAAATCATAATATTTTTATGGTGTGTAGGTGTTACATTGGATTTTCAGGGTTAGCATTGTTATTTACATTCCTCATTCTACCACCGTCTCCTTCTTTGTACCTAAAACACTCCTCCAAAACATTTTTCACTAAGAGTACATTTCTGGTTTGTTGAAGGTCACAATGTGCATTGTTCCTTGTGCAATATGGGCCCCTGCAGGCTACTAAGATTGAAAATGGAAACGTAAAAACCTCTCATACCTTCCACTACCCTTTCCCAACTTTATATCACTTTTTCAACCCTAGAATTCTCACGGATCCAATCCTGCAGCAAAACAGGGCAATCTTGTAGCATCATGTAGCAGTGTCCAAACTTGACTGGATTTGCTATAGAGGCTTGATTTTTGTCTCTTGAGATGGAATGATGACCCCTAGGCTCTCAATCCATGATTGGGGAAGACCAAAGAACACCCTAGACCAACCTTTCCTTAACTGCAAGTACAATTTTGCGATTAGAATTAGAAGATAGATTTCTGCATTTGAATAACAATGAATGTTTTCTTATGAAATGTTCATGGATTATGTTACAAAAGATAAGTTTCTTTGAACATAGTGATAAAAAGGGTGATTAATCAATGCAAAGTATATTAGACTTTATTCTTGAATTTATGTTTCCTTAAGGTTTCAGTTACAAGAATTATTGTTGAAAAGATCAAATTTCCTTTTTCAAAGAAACTTTCCACATTCTGCAATTAGAGTATTGATTTACATCCTACAAATAGATTAATGTTTCCATTTTTGTAATTAGTTGAAGCTTTTATTCCATGATATTCATTTCATTGCATCAGATCAACGAAAGGAGGACACATTGCATGTTATGCTTATAGTGTCGACGCCTCTTAAGTTTGTATGAACCCTTGGTTGATAATTTAAGTTGTTAACCCTGCGAGTTGCAACATTCTTGTTGCAATATTGGTCTCCAAGAGATAACTCATAATCCAAGACTCATAAAATATCCTGGAGTAGACACTTTAATTTCCTTATCTCCATCAAATTCCGAATTAGAATATCCAATCAAGTTGAAGTCACCCTCATGTGAATATTTGAGTGCAAAGCCTTGAGTTCCTTTCAAGTACTTTAGAACTATTTTTACAATAGACCGCTATCCTTCACAAGGCTTTTGCATAAACCTACATATGTTTCTGACATCAAATGAAATATATGGGTTGGTAGTGGTGAGGTATATAAGACTTCTCACAAGATATATATACTTAGTTGCATCCTCAAATTCATTTCCTTATTTAGATGTGAGATTTATATTTGGTTCCATTGGAGTGGAAAATGATATCATTCATCCATGCCAAACTTGTCCGACAATTCTCCAATATATATTTTTTTTAGAGAGGAATATATACCCTAGATGTTGGGTCACTTCAATGCCTAATTAGTAGTGAAGTGTCCCAAATATATCATCTCAAATATGTTGTTCAACTCTTTATTTATGGATGAAATATGGTTGTCATTGTTCCATATTATCAACAAATAATATACATATACCACAAGAAAAACAATCATTATTCCAATTTTCTTGAAAAATAGAGTTGCATCATCAAAATAAAATTAATTGAAATTTAATTTCATTAGATGCTCAATCAATTTTTCATACTAGGATCACAATGCTTATTTTAGTCCATATAAGGATTTGATAGGTTTGCATACTTTATGTTCTTGTCCCTTCATAAGAACGTCTTATGGTTGAGACGTGAATACATTTTCTTTCAAGTATCCATTAAGGAAAACAATATTCACATCCATTTGTTGGACTTTCCATCCATTCTAAGATACCAAGACAAAGAGAGTTTGGATGGTGGCACATTTTGTTGCGGGGGCAATGGTCTCTTCATAATTGACACCTTCTTTATATGCAAATCCTTTTATCATGAGCCTTTCTTTTGCTTGTCAAGTGAGCCATCTAATTTATACTTATTCTTGTAGACCCACTTGTAACCAATTGGTTTTGTTCCAAATGGAGGGTCCACCAACTTCCATGTTCATTTGTTTATGAGAGCATCATATTCCTTCTACATTGTTTCTTTCCATTCATTATGAGAAGGAAATTCTTTAGAGGAAGTTGTTTCAAAATTTGTAGACAAATTAAATTCACAATCATATGAAACATCCATACCATCATCTGAATCAGAATCAACTACATCACCTCCATTTTGTCTAATGGAACCTCTATTTCCTATCTTTCTGACCTGATTATGCTAGACACTTTCAAGTGTTTTGGTCATCAATTTTGGGGTGACCTTTCTAAGATTGGAAATGTTGAATTATTGATTGAGATGGGGTTACATCAAGAATTAGCCTTCCAATCTTATCAATAACATCACCCAAATGATCTTCTTGATTTGAAGGAGTGGTCGAAACTTCATGAGGGAGAGACATTGCTTCAGAAGGAGATTCCATATATTGATCCAAGATAGGGACCCCCCCTTTCAATATTTGGTATATTGCTATCAAATTCATGATAAGTTTTTGCATGATTGAATATATCCAAATGATCAAGCTTCTACTCAATAGAATTGTCAATGTTGGAATATTCAAGAAAATTCACATCTTTGGACAGTATAAACTTCTTATTTACCTTATCATAGAGACAATATTCTTTGGTGGTATCTAAAGACTTCAAGAATATGCACTTTTGACTCCTTGTCTCAAGCTTAATTCCTTTTTCCTTAGGAATTAAGGTATAGCAGGTGGATAAAAATATCCTGAGATGCCATGCCAAAGGAATGTGGCCATATATACTACATTTCATTATAAGTCTTATTTTTTAGAGCATGATATGTACATATGTTTTTGACATATATTGCACATATAATTGAATCATCCCAAAACAATAGCTTTACATTTTTGAAAAACATCTTTAAGCAAATCATATTTTAAAAAGTCCTACTCATTCTTTCAGCGACACCATTTTGTTGAGGATTGCAAGGAACAATAGTTTGATTTTGAATCCCATGTTGGTGAAGATAATTTTTGAATTCATTAGAAGTATATTCTTTTCCATTATTAGTATAAAGGAAACCAATGTGTGGTTGTGCATCATTTTCAATCCATGCATGAAATTTTATAAAAGCATCAAAAGCTTATGATTTCTTTTCAACAAGTATACCAACACATTTTGGTGTAATCATTCATCATATATATATATTATATATATATATATATTAGAGAGAGAGAGAGAGAGAGAGAGAGAGAGAGAGAGAGAGAGAGAGAGAGAAGAGAAGAAATAGGCATAGGCCTATAAAAAACCAAAATGAATCAGTGCAAGATTTCTACATGCTTTGGAAGTATAATCATGAAATGGTTTGTTGAGCCTCAAAATTGCTTTTTTTTTACACCCTTTTTTACCTTCATAATCACACATTGGGAATCAAATCACAAGAATTATGACAGGGCATGTATACAATTGTCTTGTATTTCTTAAATTGATAATGTTATTTATTATTTAGTTTAATATTTACTTCAGCAACTGAATTGCAATAATTTTGCAATTAATACATGATTCTACACCAAAGTCAATGGTTTGATAGGTTCCAAGATGACAACTGGGAAGTGAAATATATGGGTAGGTGGTAATTGATGCACTCAACAATCTCCTTATACTCTCATGAACCAGATCGATGAAAGCAGGTCCTGTTGATGCGGTAAAAGATGAAGTCAACCTCTGTAGTTGGAAACAGGCGAGCGAGAACGAGTTTTATGCCTCATGATTTGCTTTGATAATAGAAAATCTTGAGTGAATTACATTATGATATATTTTCAAGTTAATTATAGTTTCTGTTGAAAGGGATTAGGCATATAGCTTTGAAAAAATTATTGCTATGAGCTCTATAAATATGTCTCTCAGCATAAATGAAAATGTTGTTAAGGATGCAATAGTGAGACTTAAACTTTGTTTTCAATGCTATGTTTATAAAAGAATCATTTTGTTTTCTCATGCATGGTCAAGCATTTGATCAATAGAGTGATTGCCTGCTTCTCATGGAGGCCCCCCTCGAGCAGTAAGGATTTCTGTTTCATTTTCAGTAGATAGAAATTGTCTTTCTATTCCCATAGCTTCCTGTTTGTTCAATTAAGTAGTTGCATTCTAATTTATTCCTTGTTTGAATTAGGTTCATTCTACTAATCATTTATTTTTTCATATATTCTGGATGCACATGGATAGAGCTTAGCAGCAATGAAATAGTGTTATCTTTAATCAATCAAACATTATTTTATCTTTCTAATAGAAAGAGGATTTATTTGCAGAATTGGATGTTAAATTTCAAGCATGTGTGATCTATCATTCAAGCAAGTGTGAATGTATTCTAAGAAGGAGTTTGTTTCATTATTGTTTTCAGACAAGTATAATTTTTGTTTATATAGATGTGTGATGAGATTAACCAATAACCAATTTACACATAGAAGACATTTGCATATCTATAAATCAATTTAATTTAGAATAAAAAGATTCTAGCACATACAATGCATTTACACTTCATCAAATTACTAGCCTTGGTCGATAATTTATGTAAGCAATTTAAGTTCAATTAGATGGTCAAATATTTTGGCATAATTGTCAGGGAAGTGTATATAGGAGTCTTTTCTTTTTACTTTAAAAAATGATTTTCATAGGGAAAGAGATTCTAGAGGTAGATTTGTAGGTATAGGTAAAAGCTTAATTCCAACATCATCACTCACCCCACCATGACCTCGTAGTGCCACACCACCAACTCAAACTCATATTCCATCAATTACAGGAAAACATAAACTTTCTAAGGCACTCAGATCCGAAATCCAACCTAGAGATTCACCAACCTCATCAACTGAAGAAATAATAGAAGAAGAGGATCCTACATCCCCAACAGGAGTAGTTTTCCTATCTTCAACTGGAGGGAAAATTCTAGGACAAGAAATAGATATCCTTAGTGAATAAGAGGAGGAAGAAACTTATTTTAACTTACCATTGATACAATAACTAGAAGAGGAATTAGAAAAACCAATTTTGGAACCTTATATTAGTTCTAAAGAATCTACAATGGCTAGAGAAGTGGAAAGAAAGGTACATAATATCAATGGTGAACAACCTAGGATTGGAGGAGGAAGAGGATAAAATGGGGGGGTGGAAGAGGTGGAGGAAGAGGGAGAGGAGGAGATAGAGGAGATCAAAAACCTTTTGGATTTCCTATCCTCGATGAAATTACAATAGCTACAATGAAAAACATCTCACCCTCCATCCTCCCAAATTTTCCTGGGTTAAGAAGTGAAGAGCTTGAAACATTTCTCTTTGAATTTGAAGTCTTGTGTAGATCTTATGATTACTTGCTTGACACTAAAAAGTGTAAAATTTTTCCAGCAACTCTTAAGGATGCATCGTTAAAATGGTTCATGGGCTTAGGAGTAAATTCTATAAGAGCATGGGAACAAATGAAAAATACATTCTTAGAGAAATATAAGGACTACTGTATACCCCATAATCTTAAGGATGAAGTATTTATAATGATGTAAAAATAAGATGAAAATCACGAAGATTTCATTGAAATATTTTCTTATAATGTTAAAAGGGCTAAAATGAATGGATTAGATGAAGAAACTTTCAAAGTTCTATTATTAAAATCCATCAAAGATGAGTGGATTGATATTCTCAAATTGATGGATAAGGGAGATATTGCTCAGTTATCATTTGGATAAATTTTTGAGTTATGCTTTCACATTTCAAGAGGTAAGGCAAGAACTGGAAAAAATCTAAGAGACCCCCTCATGTCTAGGATTAATAAATTTGCAGCTAGGATAGTAAGTAGGGAAGAATTAAGCAGTTTGCTTGAAAACTTTAAAACAAACATTTTGGGGAGTCTTAGTGAACAAATAGATACCCTTAAAGTAAAAAATAAGAAAAAGGCTGAAAATGTTCCATTATCAATCTTTTGTCCCAAATGTAGAAAAAATCATGCTCTGAGAGAATGCCCTCTTGACTTAAAAAGTGTAGAAACCTATGTTATGTGTAGAAAACATGATCCAAAGGAATTTCCTTCAATACCAAGTCTTAAAGTTGTTTATCAAGAGGAGGTAATACCAAATCAAGTAGATCCCATTTCTTTTATTTATAAGAGACTTTGGCAAAATTCACAACCAAATTTGACCCAAGGTTTTAACACTCAAGCATTTGAACAACCATCACAAAACAATTGGACTGTGCCTATACCTTGGAAATCTTGGCCTAAACCTTGGGCATAAGGATGGAAAAATCCTTATGGAAAATATCCTCAATACTGTCAATATCAACAACCGTACCCTTTTTTTCCACCACAATAGTTTCCTCAACATATTCAACCAACTCAACCTCAGAATCCAAATCCACAACTTTCATTACCATTTCCTCAAAGACCAAATCAATTGCCTGCCCAACCACTTCCAAATCCAAATAATAATAAAAATTCACAACTTGTTTAAAATATGAAAGGACACAATTTCCAAACCTACATGATAACTCCATTATATCTAAACAATTTCCAAATTAGATCTGGTAGAGTATTAGAAAGGAAGTCCCCATCGGTTGTTATTCGGGAATCACAAAAGGAAAATCTCTGAAAAAGAGAAATCTCTTAATCAAGAAGAAAAATCTCAAAAAAAAACCACTCTTGTACATTCGAATGATATTCCAATAAACTTAACTCCCATCATAGAACAACCTTCATTATCTATTCAAACACCACCTTTTCCCCAGAGATTGAAAATTGATAAAGGGGTAGAAAAACATATTTTATTGCTTGATTATGATATGATAGATGAACTGAAGAATGTTTGTATAAAATTTCCTTTGTTACAAGCTATCAAAGAAATACCAATATTTGTAAAGCCAATAATGGAGTTAAGTATTAAAAGACCAGGAAGAAAGAGAAAATAAGTCAAAAGAATTCAATTAGTTAGAAAACTTGCAGATATCATGATGGGAAAAAAAACAATTCAAAAATATCTTGATCCAGGAAGTCCCATTGTGAAAACACATATCAATGGTATCAAAATTCCAAACACATTGATTTATTTAGGAGTAGTTATAAACATCATGAGTAAAAAAAACTATAAATCAATTGAAACTTCCTAATTTTCAATATACACCTACATTGTTGCAATTAGAAGACATATATGTTATTAAACCTAATGGATTATTAGAAGACATATTTGTATCCTTATATTCTTGGGAGTATCCTGTTGATTTTATGATTCTAACACCCAAGAGTAATTTAGGAGGACATCCATTGATTCTAGGAAGACCATGGATAGATACAGTTGATGTTTTTATAAGTTGTAGATCTGGTGATATGTTTATTTATGATGGAAGTTCAACAAATAAATTCACATTATATCCTCCTACAAAAACAACAATAGAGGTAGAAAGTAAAGAATGGATAGATGATGATATTGATATACTACCAATATTTCTTACTTCACAAATACATGAAGAAGATCAGATTTTGAATTTAATGTAAAATAATGAGTCTTCCTCATATTGTGAATCTAATCAAATTTTTCAGGAACAATGTAATATTGAATATTTATCATCTCATCAATTATATTTACATTCTATGGAAAAAATTGGCAATTCTTCAATAGAAATCTTTCGAGAAAAAATCTTGAATATCAATAATAATCTAGAAGAATTTCAAAAGAAATATTTAATAAAAGTGTAACAAGAACATTCCTCTGCTTCTGCATGGGAATACACTAACATGAAAGGAATTTATCCCAATATTTGTATACATCATATTTACATTGAAGAAAATGCAAAACCAATTCGACAACCTCAGAGGAGAATGAATCCAAATTTAAGGGAAATTGTTAAAGAGGAACTACAAAATTTGTTGAATGTGAATTTCATTTATCCAATATCAGAGAGCCAGTGGGTTTCACCATTGTTAATTGTTCCTAAAAAGAATGGAAAATGGAGAGTATGCATTGACTATATGGAATTGAATAAATCCATTTTAAAAGATTATTTTCCACTTCCTTTTATAGATCAAGTTTTAGATACATTGGCAGGAAATAAATATTTCTCATTCTTGGATGGTTTTAGTGGATATAACTAGATCCAAGTAGCTCCAAAAGATCAAGATAAAATCAATTTTACATGTCCATGGGGAACCTATGCCTACCAAGTACTTCCCTTTGGATTATGTAATGCACTTGCAACATTTCAAAGGGTGGTTTTAGGCGTTTTCTCTTATCTAATTCATGATTGTTATGGACGATTTTACTGAATATGGAAATTCCTTTGAAGAAGCTCTTAAATTTTGGAAAATTTTCTCATTAGATGTAAGGAAGAAAATGATATCATTAAGCCATGTAAAATGTTTTATTACGTTAACCGAGGGAATTGTTTTAGGACACCATATTTTAGGGAGTGGAATTAGAGTGGATACATCTAAAGTAGAATTTATTTCTAAATTATCAATTCCAACTTGTCAAAGAGATGTTAGAAGTTTTCTTGGCTTTACTAGTTACTATAGCAGATTCATAGAAAACTTTACAAAAATTGCTTCTCCACTTTTCGAATTGCTCACAAAATACTGTGAATTTATTTGAAATTCTAACTGCCAAAAACCTTTTGAAACATTGAAAGAAAATATTTCGGAAGCACCCATTCTAAGAGGACCAAATTGGAAACTACATTTTCACATTTCAATTGATGCTTCACATACAACTTTAGGATTTGTATTAGGAAAAAAGGATTTAACTCCTTATGCCATTTACTACACTAGTAGAAATTTTACTCCTGAAGAGTTAAATTATTGTAACAGAAAAGAAGATTTTAGTTGTTGTCCTTACCATTAATAAATTCAAACATTACATTACTAGTTATGAAACCTTTGTACATATAGATCATTCTGAAATTTGATATTTAATGAATAAACCAATCACTAATGGTAGAATTACAAGATGGTTATTGTTGTTACAAGAATTCAATATTACTATTTTGGATCGACCTAGAAACAAAATACAATCACTGACTTTATATCTAGGATTAAAAATGATAATAATGATGTACCTGTAGAAGATAATTTTCCTTATGAATATATTTTTGTAGTATCTACTAAATCTCCTTGGTTTACAAATATTGCTAATTATTTGGCTACAAGGAATTTAACACTATATTTGTCTCATCGAGAGAAAAGAAAAGTAATACTCATGGATAAATGGAGAATTATACAAAACAGGGCCATATTTGATCATTCGAAGATGTGTCAGAGAAGATGAGGTACCAAAGATATTAAAGAGTTGTCATGATGAAACATGTGGAGGACACTTCACTAATAAAAAAAAATTCTTCCAAATTCCTTCTCCTAGGATATTGTTGGCCTTCCCTTTTTAAGGATGCCAAAGAATATGCTAAGAGATGTGATAGTTCTCAAAGAATGGGGAAACTTGTTCCTTTAGATGAAACGCCTCTACAACCCTAGGTACTCATTGAACCTTTTGAGAAATGGGCTCTGGATATTGTTGGTCCAATTAATCCACCATCAAGACAAAAAAGGTAAATTCTTGTTTTAACTGATTATGTTACAGAAGGGGTAGAAGCTAAAGCACTTCATTTTGCTAGTAAAAATGTTGTAGTTTCATTTCTTTTTGAGAATATATTTACCCATTTTGATGTCCCAAGGTAAATTATGATAGGTCAAGGTTCTCAATTTTCATCCAATTTGGTACATAAGATAATGGAGGAGCACAAAATCAAACATCGAAAGTCCAATGCATATCATCCACAGGCAAATGGATAGGTGAAATCCACTAATAAAGTAATTGAAGCAATTCTGACCAAGATTGTGCATCTGCATAGAAGATATTGGGCAGAAAATTTTCTAGAAACTTTATAGGCATACCATACCACATGGAGAAATACCATAGGACATACTCCCTATGAACTTGTTTATGGGAAGCAAGTCTTATTTTCTATTGATTTCCAGGTAAAGACCTTCAATACAACATTCAAATTGGGTCTTGATTTATCTGAAGCATAAAAACAAAGAATAGAGCAATTGAATGAAATACATGAGATGAGACATGGTGTTATTTAAAGAACCAAAATATTTCAACAATAAATATCTAGGTGGCATGACAAATTCATAAAGGAAAGGAAATTTCAGCCAAGAATTTGGGAATTACTTTTTGACTCAAAATTTAAAGATTTTTAAGGAAAATTTCAAACTCATTGGCTTGGGCCTTATAAGATTGAAACTGTCTTTGATAATGGTGCAGTAAAGATTACAACTATTCAAGAAGAAAAAGTGACCTTCCTTGTGAATGGTCATCGATTGAGAATTTATCATAAGCCATTGACAAGGGAAGAATTTGTTAAAAATGGGCAAAACAATATTGATTTGAAAGTGGTTGGAAGGATTTCCTTCCTCTCCAACTGACTCGCAAGCATTTTGTTTATATATATATATATTATATATATTATATATATATATATATATATATACTTATATATATATTTATATAGATAGATATGATAGATAGATAGATAGATAGATAGATAGATAACAGTGAAAACCAACATTGTTGGCATGTTTATACAAGAAAATTTAGGATGAATAACCAAAGTACTCTTGGCACCCTAAGATTTTTTTTAGAACCTTCTAATCCGATTTTCTTTGTAACCCTCTTTTTCTTTTCAAAATAAGAAGCTACAGAATTATTCAGAATCTACAGCTTTAACAAAATTCTGCAGTTGATACTGACAGGGATCAACTGGTATAATTGAAGATCTTGGAATAAAAAAATGACCAAGCTTACAATTGAAGGCATCCAAGAACAATCTACAAAGGTCAATAAAAGCATTAGAATCATAAATCCAAAGGTATGTGATTAAATAATAAAGGTAAGAAACATTAGATTATGAAATAAAATAGACGTTGTTATTGCTATTTGAAGTAATCATTACTATTCCAACTTCAAACTTAACTAGAAATACTATGTCCTATTAACAAAGTTTTCTGTAAGCCCATGTTGGAAATAATACTTAGAGGGGGGTGAATCAGTATTCACAATTCAATAACTTTTCAATTCCCAATCAGATTTATATACGCTACTTCAGTGAAGTGAACTTGCACTTGTACGCAACTGTGATTAAGGAAACAAGCGTATACCCACAGAACTTATGATTTAGTCAATTTATCATGTGTTGATCTTTAATCAGTGCATTAGTATATTATTATACAGTAGCTATATGTAGTAATAACATAATAAACCATCACACATAAACAACACACATGAACACCAAGATTTAAGGTGGAAACCCAATGGGGAGAAAAACCACCTGTTGTTGTCATCTCTGTATTGTTTTAATATAAAGAAAATTTATTTACAATATTGTACTAGTGCAGACTCATACTAGTACACAGGCACCCACCTACAGAAGGATACAACCTTATCTCGTTTTCTAGCTTCTACTGGAAGGTAGCTACAACCTCCTAGCTCTTGTACTAGCCGATGTGTTTACTAGTACATAGGCACCGACCTATAGAAGGCTATGACCTTATCTCTTCTTCCAGGGACCACGTTTCATTAATTTTCAGACTGGATGCTCCTAGCACACAACAACACAATATGACAGCCTTGTTTCATCAATTTTTCACACTGGACCCATCAGAACTTTGAAACTCAAATTGCATCAACCAACATTCAATTAATCTAAAGAGTCAAATCACTATGACCAGAACACTGTGTTGAACCCAAAAACCTGCATCATCATTCAGAACTAGCTGCAACCTCGAAAATCATACATCAGAATGTATACGCTACTTTACTAAACTCAACTTATGTGTATACGCTACTTCCTTTAACCAAACCTAGGTATACCTTCAAAACTACTGAAATATAAAACTTTTGAATAAAGTCTATACTAATCAGCAATATTCTGAACATCGAAAGTCAATTTACAGATCTCTAGATAGTCAATAGAAAAGATAACCCTTCTCACTTAAACAATCAATCAATCAGACACAAAAATCCTTATGCATTCAGTTTTACATTCAGAGCTAAGAAGACTTCATTGACAGACATTAGTAAAACAACAACACTAATTAGATAGATCAATCATTTCTAAAGAATAGGATTTTCCTTTGCATACTCTACTTGGAAGAGTCGAACCTTCGTGTATATGCATCTTTACCGAGGTGAACCAGTGTATAGATCTGCAAATATTAACTCACAACTTCGTTGCTATTCCAGACTTCAAACATACCAAAATTATGAAATTTAGAGAATAAAACATGTGTAGGCAATCAGATCCAACCCAACTAATATCAGATCATTCAATGATAAGTCATTTTAGCTCTCATGATCTTAATCCAACATTGAATTCAGGGTGCACAAAATATGTTAGATCATATCACAATCATAGGCCTGCAACATAAAATATAATTCAAATAGAAGTAACCCTTTCACTTTCACTCATGGCCCTTTGATCTTCTCCTCCTTATATAGTTTTGGCCTTCCTTAATACCTCGGACCAAAACAACACTTAGAGCCTGTGGTATTCTTGTATGGGATCAAATAACCTTTACTCCACTCAATATTGTGGGAAAATTCCATAGTATTGACCCTTGGTATTATTTTCCCTTGAATTTTCTTGATTTTACAACCCATACATGCTTTTCCTCTTGTGAAAGTGTTTGCATACGTAAACACTCTTCTTTTTCCATGAACCTGCGTGTATACACTGCTTTGTCAAGATGAACCTGCATATACAATTTAAATTATTTGAAAACATCCTTTTCCTTTAGCTTATTGACTTCTGATCAGTAGACCTTTGTTCCAACTTCATGTTCTTCTATACCAATGCCCTATTGCCTTTGAATTGACCTGTTACATTGTGAGTTTCCTTTTATCAAATCTTAGATGACCTATGAGAGATTTTCCATCAAGGACAACACCTGTATCATAATTCCAACAACCTCCCCCTTTGGACTTGATGGCAACCATATTGGTGTTGATTAATGAATGTTGTAGAAACCGTTAGAGATATCAAGCAACACCAAAATACTCTCCCCCTTTGAGATAGACATGTTGTCCATGCTCCCCCTAAGTACATGCAAAGTCTTCAAATATATGTTTCAAAAGAATAACATGACTCTATAACTCAACTAAGAGAGTATGACCTCCCTAAGACCAACGACTCATACATACATCAATCACCCAACCAAGTGGGGATAGACCAAATTTGACTCATCCACCCAACCAAGTGGGGATATACCAATTATTTGTACATGAATGGAATATAGAAATTATTACATCATCCTTCCCATGCAAAGTGGGGATACAAATTACATCATATGTCCAATAAGACTCATTCAAAAATAGACTATGACAGAAGGAGACATGTTACACCCTAGATCTCTACAATACCTATGC
>APFE031085732.1:1923-22820 GCA_000404065.3 Pinus taeda | reverse complement strand
CCTACAGCCATAGAAACTCACATACATATGTCACTATCCTTCATGAAACCCGCGTATAGGAATCTGCCTCTGAAAAACTAGATTTAATAGCATGATGATGCAAAAACTACTCCCAGATTTTGTCTGAGATATTCAAATGTTTCTCTGGGAATCGGTTTGGTGAATATATTAGCAACTTTTTCTTTGGAGGGAACATACTCCAATTTCACCTTTTGTTCAAGCACTTGTTCTCGTATAAAATGGTACTTAATGGGTATGTGCTTGGTCTTAGAGTAAATGACTAGATTTTTTGAAATACTGATGGCACTTGTATTATCACATGGAATGGAGATGGGTGGAGAACATGTGATTTGAATGTCTTGCAATGTGCAGCAAGATGTAGCAACCACATATTTTTCTTCAGTTGTAGATAAGGCAATCAAACTTTGTTTTTCGCTGAACCAAGACACTAACCATGATCCCATATAAAATGCACCTCCACTAGCACTTTTTCAATCATCAACATTTCCTACCCAATCCGCATCTGTATATGCATGAAGAGTGAGATTTGTATCTTTAGGATACCATAGATCAAAGTCTTGAGTTCCTTGAAGATATTTGAATGTTCTTTTTACAACCTGAAGATGTGATTCCTTTGGATTTGCTTGGAACCTCCCAACAATTCCTACTGCATGCATTATATCAGGTCTGGTACCTGTTAGATAAAGTAGACTTCCAATCATAGATCTGTATGCTCGTTGATTCACTATAGGTGATTCGTCGTTAGAGCTGAAACTACATCCTGTAACCATTAGAGTACATACAGGTTTAGAATCTTCCATTCCATATTTCTTAAGAATCTGCTTGAGATATTTGGTTTGTGAAAGAAAAATACCATCTTTTGTTTGTTGGACTTGTAGAGCAAGAAAATAAGTAAGTTCACCAAGTAAGGACATCTCAAATTCTTGCTGCATAACTAAAGCAAATTTTGACTCATAGATTATTCATTGCTACCAAAGATGATATCATCAACATAAACAACAATAATTAGCAGTTTGTCATTTTGAATCTTTGTGTATAAGTTGTTGTGTACAGAACCTTTTGTGAAACCTTGTTGTTTTAGATATTTTTCAAGACGATAATACCAGGCCCTTGGAGCTTGTTTCAGACCATATAGAGCCTTTTTGAGCTTGCATACAAGTTTTGCATCGTTTCCTAGAATGAATCCTTTTGGTTGCTCAATATAAACTTCTTCTTCTAAATCCCCATTAAGAAAGGTTGATTTTACATCCATTTTATATACTTTGAATTTTCAAAAACTTGAAAGAGAAAGAAACATTCTTATGGCTTCAAGTCTAGCAACAGGTGCAAAATTTTCTTCCAAGTCTATACCTTCTTGTTAAGCATACCCTTTACAAATAAGTCTTTCTTTGTTTCTAATAACCTCTCCATTTTCATTCAACTTATTCTTAAATATCCATTTTGTTCCTATAACATTCTTATCATGAGGTCTACGAACTAATTCCCAAGTATCATTCTTTTCAATTTGGTTAAGTTCTTCATCCATGGCCTTAACCCAACATTCATCTTTGCTATCTTCATTTACATTCTATGGTTCTATGGAGGATAGTAATGCTAGATAACTTGAGGTTCCTGTAAGAGTTCTTCTTGTCTGTACTCCAAACCCTTTTTCTCTAGGCTAAAATTTGAGATTCTGGATTATTATTTTGAACATAGCTGGATGGAGTATTTTCCCTGTCTGTTATATCTTCTTCTGATGCTTCATTGGTTTCTTCCTCTCTATCATTTTTGTTTGATATAGGAAAGCATTCACCATATTCCTCATTGTCATATTCCTTTGTTGATTTCATCTATTCTAAATTTATGTATGCTTCATCAATTATTACACCAACGCATTCAACAATTTTCCAAAGTCTTTTATTATAGCATTTGTATCCTTTATTTCTAGATGAAAAACCAAGAAGAATTCCTTCGTCTGCTCTCGGTTCAAGCTTACCAAGTTTGGCATCAGTATTTTAAATGCAACATTTTTTTCCAAAAACTCTAAAGTGTTTTACAGTATGAGTCTTAACATACCAAATTTCATATGGAGTTTGATCACTATTTATCCAAACATTAGCTTTGTTGAGAATAGTCACGAGAGTAAATGCAGCTTCACCCTAGAAGGTGGCAGGAGTTCCAGAGTAATCAAGCATAGCTCGAGCCATTTGTTGAACTGTTCTTTTCATTCTTTCCACTGCCATTTTGTTGAGGATTTTTTGCAACAAAGAACTACCTTTTTATTCCTTGTTGTTCACAAAAATAAAAAAATTCATCTAATATGAATTCTCCCCCACAATCAAACTTGAGACATTTGATTTTTCGATCTAATTCATTTTCAACTAAAGTTTTGAAGGCTTCTTTTCAGATGATTCATCTATATGCTTTAGTAGACCTATCCAACACATTCTAGAGAAATCATTAATGAATAAAATAAAGTATTCTTCTCCACGAGGTGAATTTTTCCTTATTGGTCCATAAAAATTAGTATGGATGATTTCAAGATGCTTACTTGTTGATCCTTCTTTTTCACTGAAATGAACTCTAGTTTGCTTACCAAATTTACATGGCTTGCATATGGTATTTTCTGGGATGCTCATATCTGGAAGATCACGAACTGCCTTGAGTTTGCATGCTTTTCTTATTTGAGAAAAACTTAGATGCCCCAATCTCCTGTGCCATAACCAATTTTCATCTATTTTTCTTAGAGAGCATTGTTTTTGTCCTCCTTTCACTATGTATAGATTGTTTGGATTTCTTGTACCTTTGATTACGGTCTTTCCTATATCAAGCTCACGAACAATACATCCATTTGATCAAAACACAACTTAATTTCCTTGATCACACATTTGACTGACACTCAACAAGTTATGTTTTAAACCATCAACATACATGACATTTCCAGCTTCAACCTTTTCTTTCAAATAAACAGAACCTTTACCTTTAATGATAGCTGGTGTATCATTTTCAAAGGATACATTCTTTTCCTTTTCTAAAGAATTATATGAATGAATTTTCTCTTTATCACCTATCATGTGTTTGGATCATCCGTTGTCGACGTACCACTGATTCTCTTGTCCTTCTGTAAACAGAGGTATGCCATGCCTTTATGATTGAAATTCCTTATTTGTCCATATCTTGGAATTTGATGAGGTTTTCTCCTTTTGAAGAGTTGGCCGAAATTTTATCCTACATTCAGATTCTTCATGACCAAAGTTATTACAAAACGAACATTCAATTTCATCTTCAAGAGGAGAAAAGTTATTATAAGAACTTTTCTTGATTCCTATTATGCTCCTTTAATTTCGTGCTTCTCTAGTCATGACGGTTTTGTAAGAAACACATTGATCAGCCTTATGCCCAAAGTTATGGCATGAAAAAAATTTTCCATTAAAGAAGCTTCTACGATCATAAAATATTTTGGCATTGTTTACCTATTGGTTGATGATTTTGTTGATGTTCATCCTTAGACTAAATTGAGCATGATTTACCTAATGAGTACTTTTAGGCTTTTGCTGATGATTGACATATTGTTCACTGGTCTTTGCTACATCAAGATAGATTTTGGTGGAGGTTGATGGCTTTTGTGATTGGGATGATTCTTCAGTATATCCAAGACTTGTCTTTATAAGAGGAGAACGTTGAACTTTTCTGATTTCATTTAATGTTTCTGATCCTTTAGCAAATCTAAGATTAAGAGATTTTGTCTTCTCAAGTTATTTTCTTAGACCCACAAATTCACATTCTAGTTTTTCATTGTGCTTTTCTCTTTCAGTGAGTTGATGTGTCAACTTGTCTATGATCATATTCTTTTCTTCTAAACAGATTTTGAGTTTTTTGATCTCCTCAAGAAAGTCTTCCTATTCTAAGGCATCCAAAAAATCATCATTGCCACAAGCCATGAGTAGTTTATAATCTTGTTCAATTTCATCTTCATCACTATTAGATAATCCATCACTACCTCCATGGGTCTAGTAACTTATTATATTAAAACCTGTTTTATATTGTCTTTTGCATATTCCTTTCCCTTTTCATATTTATCTTTATGAGGACATTTGGTAGCATAATGGCTGACTCTACCACAAGCAAAGCATTTGAATGGTAGCTTAGCTATGAATCTTCTAGAACCCCGTTGAATCTTCTTGACAAATTTTACCTCATCTTCTTCTTTTGAAACATATCCTGTTTCATTGTGTTCTTCCTTTTCTTTTCCCTTTGCTGAGGCTTTCAAAGCAGCTTCTCTCATATCTGATGGACCTCCTTTCCTCATTTCAAAGGTAGTTAGAATTCCCTAAAGTTGAACCATAGTAATAGATTGAAGTTCCTGCTTTTCTTCTATGGAAGATACTTTTGACTCAAATTTAGAAGACAAAGATCTCAAACTTTTCTCTACTAAACTAGCCTCCTTTATCTCTTCACCCGGATTCTTCATACAATTACCAATCTCATCTACACATAAAAAGTAACTAGCAATAATTTCCTTTTTTTGGTCAAAAAAGAGTGGAGCCTTATATTAATCGAAAGAAATATTACATAATTTACAAGGCCTTACAATGTAAGGACCAACATGGGCTAACCCTATAAAGGGTAACCAACTACATAGCTCGAAAAAGAATATGAAACCCTCAATCTGAGGCTTACAAACAATCTCCATCCAAGATCTCGTGAGATCTGACGGTCACGAAACTAGCATTTTGGCAACAAGTGTCCCTTTTACCTGGTGCTCGGACCTGATAAGGAAAGTGAGCCAGAGTTTAAAGAAAGTTCAAGTACGGTTTGACACATAAGTTTTAAGCACTTTTAAAAAGCCCTTGATGATCTGACATTCCTCCAAGATATGGGAGTGAAAACCTGCATGGTCTTTAACTTCCTTGACCCGATGAGGAAAATAAACCACTTATCTATAAAGCATCGGGTCCATTTTTGTGGTTATCCTCCGATTAATTTCCCACCTGATGGCCTTATGATTGCAAAGGTAGTCAAGATCTGTGGTCGACGACCTGCTAAGAGGCCTACTGATTACTAAGCACCTCTCCAATATGGAAAGCTATGTTTTGCGCAATTTTCTTCTCTCATTTTCCCCTCCCCCCCACCACCACCCCCCGTGCCTTCTTTTTTTTTTAAATCAAACAGTTAAGAAAGGATTACCACCCCACTTTCTCCGGCTTCCACATGTCTTTCTTCTTGTTCAGACCTAATGGTATGGAAGTTTTACATGTCTTTGTCTATCTGTCTTTGACAATCCTCCCACAAATTCCCTAAGGATGTTGAATCCCATGCATACCTACTATAACTTTCTTTACATTCACCAGATCAGCTAGCATATTGGTTTTCTTCAAACATGAACAAGGCTGGCCGGTCTCAGGGTTTGTAGGTGGGAATGAATGCACTGAAAGACCTGCAAAAGTCGCCAATGTTTGGATACTTTTTCAGGTGCTTTTCCATTGCAGATTTGCTTGGCCACATTAATAACCAATTCCGAATCAGCTTCAATAATTGCATTGTGATAATTTGACTCAATTAGTATTTCCAGGCACTGCTCTAAGGCTGTGAGCTCCGCCATGTTGTTTGTAGCCATTCCCAGATGACCATGAAATATATCCTTTATGCACCCTTGATCATCTCTGATGACCCCACCAAACCTAGCCATCCCTGGGTTACCTTTAGAAGCTCCATCTATGTTAATTTTCGAGAAACCATGAGGTGGAGGTTGCCAAAAGTATTTATCAACATTTATCTGGCTTATCTCCTTGTGTCTGCTCTAGGGAACTTGCAACTGTAGACCCAACTGTAGTAGTATACGCTTGTCCTAGGGCAAAGTCAGTTCCTCAGGAGGTATCCTTAACATGGCACCAACAATATCTTTGAGTTGTCTTAATATATGTGCAATAGTGTTCTGGGTTGAGCCAATTTTTCTTTTTAAAATCCTGTAATTGAGTTCTTTCCAGACATCCCATATTAGGAAGCCTGAAACCAAAGTCCAAGCGTTGTTGATGAGCTCATTGCCTGATAAGTTTCTTCTCCAATTCCTCAGAGTGTTGGTAATGTTGAGGCTATCCCTGTCAGTTTGTCCGAAGACCGAGGCCATCCAATCCTACAAGGTTGAGGTGAAAGGGAAAAGGTTGAGTAAGTGTTCCATTATCTCCTCTTATGTACCACATAGATAGCATTTGGATGGGCCAACAAAACCTTTCTTCAGAAGATTTTCCCAAGTTAGAATTTTCTTTTGTTGAACCAACCATATGAACATCTTTATTTTCATCTAGTGAGGGTTCTGCCAAAGGTCCTTCCATGCCTTATCGGGTATTGATAATCACACCCTGTGGCTATCTGCTTGGCTTCTTTGAGGTTAAAGTTACCTTCTATGTTTCTTCCCCATCTTAGTTGGTCAGAGGAGGATGAAACCAAAACCTTCCTTTGTTCTAAGTCCATAGCAAGAGAGTTTGCCTGAGCTTTCAAACGGCTCTCTTCACTGTAGCCTAGATCCTTCCAAGTTCTCCACTTGCCATTGTTCCTTACCTGATCCTAGAAATCATTTACCATGCATAAACCTTTTTTTTCAGTGTCATTCTTGAGTTTAGTTAGTTCTTATCTAAATAGGTTTGGTTCTTGCTGCCATTTATCCTCCCAGAATCTTGCCAAGTTCCCATCTCGAATCTCCCAAAAGCTGTGCTATTAGAAAATGCCTCTATTTTCCCAAGCAAGATTCCAAATGTGGGAACCCTTGATAAGCCCAGACATTCGAATATGATCCTTCTCCTGCCAATTTTGTGCATATTTTTGTTTCCAAAGCTTTGCCCATGGGGAAGCCAAATCCTTGAGCCACCTCCACCAAAGCTTTGCACCCACAACTCTACTGAGGGTTTCGGGGTCATGAAGCCCCAAACCTCCATGGGCCTTAGGTTTTCAGAGCTTGTCCCAAGCTACCAAAGCCCATTTCTTTTTCGCTTCCCCTTTGCCCCAAAGAAAATCTCTTTGGATGTTCCTGATCTTTTGCAAAACTTCTTTAGGAACAGTAAGAGCTAACATCATGAAAATGGGTATGGCCTGTAGGACAAATTTTGTGAGCACAAGGCACCCTACTAAATTCAAATATCTACAAGTCCACTTCTGGATCCTATCTTGAAGTTTTTTAATGACCGTATCCAAAAATCCCCTACTTAGAGGTTTGTCTGTAAGGGGAATTCCAAGGTACTAAGAGGGTAACTGATCCCTTTGGAACCCTATAATTCTGGTAAGGTTTCTTTGAATAGCAATTTCAGTGTTAAAAAAGAAAACTTTTGATCTGTCAAGGCTTACCTCTGTACCAGTGGCCATGGCAAAGTAATTCAGGATTTGTTTAATAGCTTTGCTTTCCTAAACCATGGGAATGCCCTGCAGCATAGTGTCATCCACAAATTTTTGGTGAGTTTAAACCGCACCATCTGTGGTGAGTTTCAAACCCTAGATTCTTCCCTCACCACTTGCCATTTTTATCGTTCTGCCTAGCCCTTCCATCATGAGCATAAAGGGGAAGGGGGATAGCAGATCTCCTTGTCTTAGACCCCTAGAAGGCAAGAATGTTCTTGAGGGTGATCCATTAAGCAGGATTGAAAAACTGGTCATGGATACAAAGGCCATGACCCATCTGATCCACTTGTGGTCAAAATGATAAACTTTCAACATTTTTCTGATGTAAGACCAACTTAGCTTGTGATAAGCTTTCACTGGGTCAAGCTGTATGATCATTCCAGCTTGCTTGTTGTTTTTCAAAGAGTATACCATCTCATGATCTTGAATGATATTGTTGAGAATATGTCTTCCTTCCACATAACTAGTTTGCTCCTCTGAGATAAGAGCTGGAAGAAGGGGCTTGAGTCTATTAGCGATCACTTTGGAAATAATTTTGTACACCACATTACACAAAGCTATGGGTCTGAATCTGTCTGGTGTGATGGCTTTTTCCTGCTTCAGAATCAAAGCTATGAAATAGGAATTGAGAGCCTTCAGGACTGATATGGATCTTCTTGAGTCTTCAACTGCATTGAGGATGTCTTCTTTGACTGTTTTCCAGCATGCTTTGAAAAAGTCCAGATTGAAACCATCTGTGCTAGGAGCTTTCCCATTTTGCATCTCTTTGATAACTTCCCTGACCTCATCTTCAGATACTGGCCTATTGAGATTATGATTGTCTTCCCTTGTTACCAACTTGGGGATGTAGCTTGTGAATTTATTAATAATATGAGACCTGTCTAAGAGAGGCTCCTTTGCAATGTTAAGGAAATGTTGAACTAGCATAGATTCCATTTCTTTGTGGGTGATGAGATATTTTCCTTGAGAATCTCTAAGTTTCAAAATTCTATTATGTGACCTGTGACTCAAAGTTGACTTATGAAGAAAATTTGTGTTTCTTTCCCCTTCTTTAATCCATTGTACTCTTGATTTCTATCTCTATAAAATCTCCTCTTGCTTGCACATATCATCCCATTCCTTCTTAAGAACATTAGCTTGAGTATTCCTTTCCTCCATAAAGCCATCTATGATCATAAGTTGATTAATCCCCTAAAGTTTTTGTTCAACTTCTTTTTTGGCTTTGAAAATGTTTCCAAACTATTTTTGGTTCCAATCTTTGAGTCTGGCTTTGGTGTGTTTAATTCTTTGTTGTAGCATGCACATTTTAGTTCCTTGAAAGGGAAAATATTCCATCCACCATTTCTCAATGTTGCTGGTGAAGTCAGGGTGAGAAATCTAGATATTTTCAAACCTAAAAGGTCTATTCCTCGGTGTACCCATAAAAGTGGCTTCAAGTTGGACAGGCTAGTGGTCTGAACCTCCAAATGGAAGGATAAGAGCTGACATGTTAGGACCTGTGAGAAATAGGTCCTCTGTGATCAAGAATCTATCCAGTTTAGAGGAAACTTTAGAAGCCCCTCCTCTCTTATTTTTCCAAGTGAAAATGCCATTTAATGTTTCAACATCCACTAATATCATGTTATTTATAAAGTTCTGGAAGGCAATGGAGTCTCTACCTAGTGTTTTGGTACCACCTTTTTTCTTTGTAAGATATTTGATCATATTGAAATCTCCTAATAGAATCCAGGTTATATCAGGATGTATCTCTCTTAGCTCCTCTAGGGAAGTGAGAAACTTGAGTTTGTCTTCTAGTTTTTGAGCTCCATAGACATTTGTAATCATGTAAATTTCCTTATCACCCACAAGTTGTATTACTAGTGAAAGATAGTTTATGGACACTTCCGCATCCAATATTCCAAGTTTTTGGGTATATCAAAGTGTTAGAATCCCTCTTACTGAGTTGTCTGCCTTAACCTCTAGATACTCATACCTACTTAACCATTTGTTGTGGATTTCTCTACTTTTATCCATTGAGCACTTCGTTCCCTGAATGAAAACCATGTCTGGTTTTTCTTCTTTTATTCTACTACTAAGATTTCTTGTTTCCTTTTGCTTCCTAGGCCCCTAATATTCCATGTTGTAAACTTCATTAATATAGGTTTTTAAAAGAGTAATTGATAAGATCTTACCTGAGTTGAACATGAGTTTTCCACATTCTGTTAGTAGTTCACTCTGTCTTTTCCTTCCTCATTTCCTACTTGAGTTCTTGGAAGAGTGCCCTTGTGTTTCCTCCATTGCTTTCATCCCTCTATTTTCCTGGTTGTCATGGTTCCTTTTGACTCCAGAACTCTTTGACTGTAATCGCCATAGGAAGAGTCGTTGAACCCTATCAAACTCCTCTTCTAGCAAAGAGTCAACTCCTTTTGTAATACCTTGCTTCAGAAACTCTTCTAGATCCAAGTTTTCCTTCTCAAGAATCTCCTGTAGTTCATAATCCTCCGTTCCTACCTCACTTGGGGTCATCTCATGGTCCCTGTTAAGCTCCACAATGCTCGGTGGATCATCCTATTGCTGGTTGTTCTCTGGTATGTCCTCCATGCTAGTATCCCTATCTTTCTCGTTGGTTTTAGTTTCCGATTTCTGGTTTTCCCCGTTGTTTCCTATATCTTCTTCTAAGATTTTGAAACTATTATGGCTCAGTTTTCCATCCTCATTGATTTTATTTAGGTTCCACTTCCTCTTTTCCCCTTTCCCCCCACCTCGATGAAACCCTCAGGATCTTTACTTGTGGTGGTTTTTTTGTTGCTTTCCAGTTTGTTGAAAGGGCAATCTCTGTAAAGGTGTCTGTTGATGAGCCCCAGAAATGGGTAATTATATGGGCTCATTTTACCTCTTAATTCGACTTAATCCACCATTCTCATTAGTTTATTGTATGTTTTTTTTATCATATTTATGCTAATAGAGTGAATTGGGTTACCAAAAAGTCTAATGTTTGCTTTATGCAGATTTTTGGTCAATTTTGAGATAAAATCAAAGGTTTAATGAGCATTTGGCAACCAAATTTGTGGAAGGACAAGGGAGAGGATTTGTATGAGGGTGTCCCCTTCATTTGTGAGCCCTTACCTCAAATTCTCCATCAAAAACTGAGAGCACAAAGCCAAGAGGTAGCCAAGCAAGTCAAGTAGGACTGTTGTTATCTTCAGTTCTAGAAAGTCGAGTTCCTTGATTTGGGGAGGACTGTTGGAGGTCCCCATTTGTATAAATAAGAGGGCTTAGGGGCTTATTTTAGTTAGTTAGATTTTAGTTAGTAGGCTAGCCAGTGAATAGTTTATTTTTGCACTTTAGTGCAACCCTGTATCAACACATTTTCGAGTTCTTCTTGCAGACAATTTTTGTGATGTAATGGTTATTCTTTGATTAATGAAGATGAATCTCACTTTGCACCAGCTTTGAGCTTTCTTAGGAGGTTGTAGCTCTTGGGGTTGGGCCCAATCCAAGTTCTAGTACCTCCTTTGTGTACTTTTATGTGTTTTCTTACATTCATAGAATAATTTCTGTTATTTAGGTTAAAATCTTGCTTTGTTACTTAGGTTGTTTTTGATGGTTAAGATAGTTTTTCATGCTTCAAGTTGATTTAACAGTTTGGTAACAAGAAAAGATCCACAAAAAGGCTATCAAGCAGTCCTTGATCTCATTTCTCCCTCCTTGGGACCATGAGCTAAGACCAAGGCATACTTGCTACCACAAAAACATTGTTTTTGCCTTCCAATGCAATTGTTAGTGTTAGATTTTAAGTTGGAAAAGTTGATATCAGTTGTGTTTTCATGTTTAGATCTGTTCTTGCTCAGTTTCCATACCTTTCTTGCATGATTTCCTTCCTATAAATTTATGTTCATTATGTTTCTGGTTTTTAGTCAGATTAGGTCAAAATAGATAAATCTCTGTTTTTTAAAGTCTTGCTTGGATCAGTTTTGAATAGAAGTGTGTAGAGAACCTGTAAGACACTCCAGTCTATCCTTCCTTCATCATGCAACCTATTCCAACCTCTTTCTCAAGGTTTTCCTCACTCATTTTCCACACTTTCCCAACTTGTCCTAATTTCTACATTTTTGTGCAACATTGCTTCCTTCATCTTTGAATAGTTCCAACCATCTTCATCACTCTTGAGCTTCATCTACTAGGTCCTAGACCCCTTAACATCCTTATCCATCCTTCATTCCCACTTTCCCACCATTTTTCCACCATAAGCCCTTTAAAATCCACTTTCGGCCTGCTCCTATATAACTTCCTGCAGATCCCCTGCAAACTTCTTGTAGAAGTTCATGCGAGCAGTTTTTCAAGATATGATCACTGTGGAATTCTCCAGAAGGGTGCTAGGGACCCCTTAGGTCCTCTTCTCACCTTCCCAACCTCCTACAAGCACCCACTCCATTTTCTTTCACCAATAAACCTTTGCACAGTCAAAAATAGTTAAAGCACATGCATAATAATTCTGCAAAATTACTCAAAAATAAAAAAAGATGATTTTTCCATATTTTCCTTCAAAAGTAGCTTAACCACATGCATCTTACCTTTTCAAGAGTCAATGGCATCCATTCTAGCATATTTCATCTCTTTTCTTGCACAAGTAGGGTTAGTCGATAGAACTAGGGTTTGCTAGGGTTTGCATTTCCTTTCAACTTTCATCTTCTTTCTGCAAGTAGACTAGCCTCTTTTGAGTTAGATTTCATCCATCACAGTTAAAAGATTCTTCTAAGATCTCATAGAAGTTTGCTTAAGCTCCTAGAGAACTTGTGCCAGTTGATCAAGTGATAGCCTGCAGTAAGAGCTAGTACTTGTGCATATAGCACTGTCGCTTCCAAGTTTGTTACGAACTAGCGAGTTGATAAAAGTAAAGTAGGGAGTCCTAGGAGTTGCAGCATTATTGCTGCAATACTGGAGCTCACCACCTGTGTTCATGGCACTTACGACATCTAAATGGGACATTCTCATAATCCACTGCCTGCACCCATTCTTCATCATAGACTTCTAAAATGATCTCGTTTGGGAGTGCCCCCAATAGGTCCATTTCCACACAGATCTAGGCAAAGGAAGTGTATTTTCCTCTTAATGTCACATCTGATATCTTTATAAAATACCCTACTTTATTGTTGATAGCCTTTAAAGACTCCGGTAACCAATAATATAAAGGAAGGGAGTAAAGTCGTATCCATACTGGTACTAAGGTGAACATTTCTCATTATGGGACAAAGTTCACCACCCATGGTCACATGTAAAGGCCTATAGCAGTATAGAAATAGGTTCCTCCCTCAAACACTCTGTCTTTATCTTCTAAGCTCGTGAACACCACCGTAAAGAAACCCTTGGATCCGAGGTGAAGGTTTATTTCCCCCTTAGGTTTCCAATGGTTCTTTATCCATGCATGTAAGGCCTTCTCCATCGGCCAAATTCCCATAAATTTTCATATGATCGCGTGTTCCATCATGTGTTCTCTATGCACCTGTAGTGAAGGGTGGCTTAAAACGACCCAAGGAGTGATGGTCGACTTGGGTTTATAGATGCCTATCGCCCTTAGAGGTGTAGCTTTTTAACTGTTGCCCTCTTTTCTCTTCTCCCTACTATCTTCCTCATGATTCGCTCTCTCTTCGCGAGGTTAGGTATTTCCTGTGTTAGCATCCTCAATTATCACCTCTATTGGTTTCTTGAAGTGATGCAGATCAGTTTCCTTGTTTCTGTTCATGGTTATTTGACTATAGGAGGGAGCAGAAATCCCTCCTCCATGACCCACCATGGTTACCAACGCCAAGCTCTAACTCAAACCCTAGCACATATTCGACTTTCCCACCAATTACTTTCATCCTCGATAACTAGCAATAATTTCATCACTATGCATCTTAAGAGTTTCATACTGAATTCTGAGAGTTTTAAGCTTAACATGTTTTACCTAAGAGTCTCCTTCGTAGCTCTAAATGATTTTGTCCAATATATTTTTGGCTGTCTTGAACTGCATGACTTTGATGAATTCTAATTCTGATAGACTTCCTAATAAAATATTGACTGCTTTGGCATTGGTTTTGTATAACCTCTTACATGTTGAATCTATAGGTATTACTACTAGAAATTGATATCTTCCTTCCATAATTTCCCAAACATTGGCTCCAAGTGACTGAAGATAGGCTCTGGTTCCTATTTTCCAATATACAAAGTTGTTCCCATTGAAGATTAGTGGTTTGATAGATCACATGCCTTCGTGATTGTTCATATTGAAAGATCTCCCTTCAAGCGATCAATATTCTTCTAAAGGACCTCCTTTGATACCAGTTGTTGGAAATAATACTGAGAGAGGGGTGAATCAATATTTGCAATTCAATAACTTTTCAATTCCCAATCATATTTCTATACGCTACTTCAATGAAGTGAGCTTGCATGTGTATGCAATTGTGATTAAGGAAACTAGCGTATACCCAGAGAAATTATGATTTAGTAAATTTATCATGTGTTGATCTTTAATCAGTGCATCAGTATCTTATTATACAATAACTATGTGTAGTAATAACATAATAAACCATCACACATAAACAACACACATGAACACCAAGATTTAAGGTGGAAACCCAATGCGGGAGAAAAACCACCTGTTGTTGTCATCTCTGTCTTCTTTTAATATAAAGAAAATTTGTTTACAATCTTGTACTGGTGTAGACTCATACTAGTACGTAGGCACCCACCTACAGAAGGTTACAACCTTCTCTCATTTTCAAATTCTACTGGAAGGGAGCTACAACCCCCTAGCTCTTGTATTAGCCGATGTGTTTACTAGTACGTAAGTGTTGACCTATAGAAGGCTATGATGTTCTCTCTTCTTCTAGGGACCACGGTTCATTCATTTTCAGACTGGATGCTCCTAGTACACAACAACACAATATGATGACCTCATTTCATCAAATTTTCACACTGGACCTATCAGAACTTTAAAACTCAAATTGCATCAACTAACATTCAGTTAATCTAAATAATCAGATAACTATCACCAGAACACTGTGTTGAACTCAGAAACCTACATCATCATTTAGA
This sequence comes from Pinus taeda, assembly GCA_000404065.3. Classification (NCBI taxonomy): domain Eukaryota; kingdom Viridiplantae; phylum Streptophyta; class Pinopsida; order Pinales; family Pinaceae; genus Pinus; species Pinus taeda. The sequence goes on along the minus strand of APFE031085732.1, from coordinate 8,375 downwards.
ACCAGCTGTAACCTCAAAAATCATATATCATAATGTATACGCTACTTTACTAAACTCAATCTGCGTGTATACGCTGCTTCCTTCAACCAAACTTGTGTATACATTCAAAACTACTGAAACATAAAACTTCTAAATGAAGTTTGTACCAACCATAAATATGTTGAACATCTACTATCAATTTACATAGCTCTAGACAGTCAGTAGCATAGGTAACCCTTCTCACTTAAACAACCAATCAATTAGACACAAAACTCCTTATGCATTCAGTTTTACATTCAGATCTATGAAGACTTCATTGACAAACAACAGTAAAACATCAGCATTGATCAGATAGATCAATCATTTCTAAAGAATAGGCTTTTCCTTTGCATACACTACTTAGAAGAGTCGAACCTGCGTGTATACGCACCTTTACCGAGGTGAACCAACGTATAGATCTGCAAATATTAATTCACAATTTTGTTGTTATTTCAAACTTTAGACATACTCATATTATGACATTTAGAGAATAAAACATGTGTAAGAAATTAGATCAAACCCAACCAATATCAGATCATTCAATGATAATTCATTTCAGGTCTCGTGATCCTGATCCAACATTGAATTCAAGGTGCACAAAATATTTCAGATCATATCACAATCATAGCCCCTGCAACATAAAATATACTTCAGATAGAATTAACCCTTTCACTTTCACTCACAGCCCTTTGATCTTCTCCTCCTTATATAGTTTTGGCATTCCTCAATACCTCAGACCAAAACAACACTTAGAGCCTATGGTATTCTTGGACAGGATCAAATAACCATTACTCCTCTCAACATTGTGGGCTAATACCATGGTATTGACCCTTGGTATTCTTTACTCGTGAATTTTCTTGATTTTCCAACCCATATGCACTTTTCCTCTTGTGAAAGTGTGTGCATATGCATACGCTCTTTTTGTTCCGTGAACCTACATGTATACACTGCTTTGTCAATTTGAACCTACGTATATAGCTTAAATTATCTAAAAATATCCTTTTCCTTCAACTTCTTTATTCTGATCAATAGACCTTTTCTCCAACTTCCTGTTCTTCTGTACCAATGCACTGTTACCTCTGAATTGACCTGTTACATTGTGAGTTGAATTTTATCAGATATGAGATGACCTGTGAGTGAGTTACCATCAAGGACAATACTTGTATCATAATTCCAACAATCCATTCATCACTCATCATTTCGTAGATACTCCACTCCATAAACCATGTTTCATTGATAATTCATCCCTCATTCATACTATGTTTTCCCGAAATCCTTTTCACTCATTTCCATTGATGATTTCACTCTCATCCATACTTAGTTTTCCATTGCCATTTTTTCTCCATAACCTTGTCAAAAGAATAAATTTATGATTGATACTTCACCAACATGGGGTTTATTTCAAGGACAGAGCCGGATAGGAAGAAATTCATGGAGGGTTACCTGCAAGTCAGACAAATGTTACATCAAGTAGAATGGTTGGAATTTGTAGAAAAATTTAATGTCTATGACAAATAAGTAACAAAGTCCTTTTCCCGAGCATTCAATGGAGTTGAGGCAAAAATTGGAGATGTGAGAATAGTAGTGACAAAATCTTTCATGGAAGAAGTAATTGGCCTACCTAGGGTTGGTGAAAGATGATTAAAAAACAAAGGAATTGAAGGAAATGAATGGAGGACATTTCTCAAAAACCTAGGTATGGACACTTCAATCTTTAAGAAAGGAATCCAAAGTACATCTCGTAAAAGTAAATGGAGAAATTTGCTATTGACTATTCAAAAATTTACTACTTTTGAAGGTAGATTCGGAAATATGTTTTTCTATCATATACGTTTGGTGATGCATTTAATTGAGGGTAATGAAATCAATTTGCCTTATTCCTTACTCAATACTCTGAAGAAAATGACTGGTAATACTTAGAGAAAATATGGTCTTTTAAAATACCACGTATCATCACAGCCAAATAAAAATGTTGATTGAAGCCCACCTCAAAAGTATAGGAGATGATTGGGTAAGTTTTCTAGTGAGAAACCACTTTAAAGAGGTCAAACAGGAAGAACCCAACACCAAAATAAAGAGAAGTAGAATAAAGTTATCTCTAAACCCTAAATATGACCTACGTCTACAACAAGAGCATCCCTCAAATGATGAAACTCCCATTTCTGGTGTATTAGAAAATCTTAAAAAGAAGAATGTTAGAAGAAAAACCAGTGATAAGGAACAAAGCATATCTAGAAGAAAAACAGAGGAAATAGAGCAAACAAAGACATAAAAAGGAAAATTTCAAGAGAAAATTCCTCTCACTAAAACCTCGTCCACTGTCATGGGGAGTACAAAACACAACAAAACAACAAAGGAAACATCTTGACAATCTATAAATTTTTTCAATCTAGAGGAAGAATAAGGGATAAAGGCTCCATCACCAATTATTTTGTCACTAATTCCATCGCCTACAACTCCATCACTAGTTCTATCACCAGTTCCATCACCAATTGCTAATATAGTAAGAAGAACGCCTGAAATTGACCCTGTCAAATAGGAGATATATTATTATATAGAATATTTGGAGAAAAGAGCTACAGAAAATTCCATTGCATCCTCTTCAAATAAATAAAGATAAATTCATTTTGATAGTCCACAAGAACGTCCAATTTTAAATACTCTTAAATACGAAATTTATTAATATGAGACATTAAATAGACACTTAAAATAGGAACATGAAACATTGAAAGTGCAAAATGAAATAGTGAGGACCAAGAATGAAATTATTCTCTTATATCTTGCTCTATGGTATGATAATAATAAGAAGTTGAAAGAAAAGAACAAATCCCTTAAGAGAAAATTCATAAGTCTGAAGTATAAGATTCTGATGAAGAAACCAAGGGTGGTAGTCACTAAGAACAAGGAAAAGAAGAAAAATATTGATGTTTTAGCTCAAGTATCTGAAGGAGTTCAGTAACAGGAAGGGTTCATCAATTTTGAAATTTTTTCATGAAGACATGCAATGACGTCTATGTGGGAGAATGTTGAGCCTCACAATTGCTTCTTTTTGACACCCTTTTTCACTCTATCTCTTTCCTTTTGACCTTCATAATCAAATAGTGGGCATCAAATCGTAGGAATTATGACATGACAGGTATACAAATGTCTTGTATTTAAAAAATTGATAATGTTATTTATTATTTAGTTTAATTTTTACTTCAACTATTGAATTGTAAAGATTCTGCAGCTAATACACGATTCTGCAACCAAGTTTGTGGTTTCGCAGGTTCCAAGGTGCCAACTGGGAAGGAAAATATATGGGTAGGTGGTATCTAATGCACTCAATGATTTCCTCCTATGCTCATGAACCAAATAGATGGAAGAAGTCCCTGGTGATGCAGTAAAAGAAGTCAACCTCTGTAGTCGGAAACAGGTGAGCAAGAATGAGATTTATGCCTCATTATTTTCTTTGATAATAGAAAATCATGAGTGAATTATGTTACGATATCTTTTAAAGTTAATTATATTTTATGTTTAAATGGATTAGGTGTATAGCTCTGAATAATTTATTGCTATGAGCTCTATAAATATGCCTCTCGGCAGAAATGAAAATTGTTAGGTCCCTATAATACTAGTGATTTCCCCATTACTATTGTCATTGTATCTCTTATTGTTATTGTTGTTCTCCTATTGTCCCCATATTCTTATTATTGTGCCCCATAGAATCCCACTATTGTTATTTTTGTGCCTTTATATTATTATTGCTAGGTCGACTTTAGTTATATTGTGACCCCTTAGACTCCTATATATAGAAAGGAGGTATTGTCATTGGACTCATCTAAGAATTGTTCATTTATGTAACATAAAGGAGGTTTCCCCCTCTAAGAGGCTTATTTCTAAGGCGTTGATCTATCTTTTCTATCTTTTTGTGATCTGGTTTCATAACATTTGGTATCAGAGCTTTGGATTCTAGGGTTTCACTACTCCAAACTGATCATCGTGGAATTTTCGCTACAGAGTTGCAGAAGCTAAAAAAAAAACCCATTTGAGATGAAATCAGTTTGAACCTCGGGCCCAAATTTCTGATCTTGTCTCGCTATATTTTCGGATATATAATCTGAGGAAGTTAGAGTTTTTGCAAACCCCCGAATTACATTCCAAATAGTGACCTTGGGAAAATCGTCATAACGTTCGCTTTGAGCATCAGATTGAATTTACATAAGAAGTTACAGAAAGAGGATGGACTGTAGTTTTTTGGGAATCATTTTCATTACCCAAGGTTGAAACAGTGACCCGCAACATGTTGTACAAGTTCACTCTACTGAACCAGTCTATACTCAGGTCATCGTGGGAGATTTGGCATAACTCTTCATTGGAGAATCCAATCTTGATCAGACTTGCAGGGTTAGAAATATTACTGAGAGGGTTACCGAAGGAAGTATTTTTAGACCTTGGAGATCCAAAATTACAGAGATACATCAGATTCAATATCGAGCTCCTACAAAGTGAAAAAAGGTGTGTAGTTTTTTATTTTATTTTTGCATAAGATTGGTTTGAAAATTTTGTTTGAAGGAATTCAAAGGGCATAGTGAAGCATTATTATCGATAATTGATGCCCTGAAGAAAGAAAATGGAAACACCTAATAATAAACCTGAAAGCTTTAGCATGACTCATGAAGAAGAGGAAGAAATGCAACATGATATATCAAAATTACGAGACCAGGTGCAACAAATTTCACTCACACAAAAAGTAATAGAAGTTAAGATGAATGGTTTAAAGAAAGACATATAAGCTAATATGTATGACATGGAAGCTAAGATGGATGGTTTAAAGAAAGGCATAGAAGCCAAGATGAATGACATGGAAGCTAAGATGGATGGCGTGGAAGCTAAGATGGATGATTTAAAGAAAGGCATGGAAAATTTGAAGACAGATTTGGAAACGTTTCTACAAGAAATGCTTACTAGTGGACAAAGGGTAGTAAAGGAAACTCATGATGAGAACAAACTAAATTTTAATCATGATTTCATAGACTCAAATATTTGATTGAAGAACCACCATGTTCCAAAGATCGATGTGAGGAAGTTTCATGGTAAGGATCCCAGAACATGGATACTACATATGAAGCAATTTTTCGATCGCCATAATGTGAAAAACACACAAAAGGTACGCATTGCAACATTATATTTGGAACCAAATTAGTTTGTATGGTATCAGTGGATTTTCTCTCGTAAACAAATTGTCACTTGGGCTATTTTTACGGATGAAATGATAGCACATTATGAGGATACAAAAAGCAACACACTTTTTAGCCAATTGATAAATATCAAACAAAAGGGTTCAATGATGGAGCACATTGAGGACTTCCAAAAATTGAATATAAGGGTAAAAGATATTCTAGAGGAGCATAGGATTGATGTGTTCATAGGGACTTTAAAATATAACATCCAACATGATTTTCACCTTTGGGAACCAAATTCGTTGGAAAAGACATTCAGGTTGGCAAGAAAAATGGAAAGCAAAATTATGGCAACAAGGAAGTCTACCACTCACTATCATAAAGATGGAAGTATTGTTGCCCCTAGCCATCCACAACCTACAAGGTTGACACTACAAAAATTAAATGAAAAAAGAGCAAAAGGGCTTTGTTATAGTTGTGATAGCAAATACAGTAAAGGTCATAAGTGTGCCGGGAAGAAATTATTTTACATAGATTGTAAAGAGGAGGAAGAAAAGGAACAAGAAACGTCAAAAGAAGTGGATATACACCAAGAAAAAACCCTAGAAAAAGAAGAAATGAATCCGACCATATCTTGTAATTCATTGGCTAGAATTACCACTCCTGAAACTATCAAGATAGAAGGGCATATCAAGAAGAAAAAGGTAATAATGTTGATTGATTTGGGAAATACCCATAATTTTATTCATTGTAAGATAGCCAAGGAATTGAGTTTCTTCCTATATCCAGCACCAGAGTGTCAAGTGATAGTTGCAAGTGGAGGAACCATAAATTGCTCAAGAAAGTGCCATAATATTAATCTATCCATGGGAGAATATGTATTGAATAGCCCAATGGTTTCCATTCCAATGGGTGGTGCTGATGTTGTACTAGGAGTCCAATGGCTACAATCCTTAGGTACAACAAATTTTAATTTTCAAGAAAATTTCATGAAATTCTCTTCAGAAGGAAAGGAAGTTGACTTAAGGGGTATCACAAGGAAACTGGGAAAGATAATCATCTCTAATGGAATGACAAAGCTTCTAAAGAAATAACAACGAGGCATAATTGGACAATTATGTTCACTAGAGGTTCCCACATCGAAATCATCCATTTCTCTAGATCTCCAAAAAGCCTTGGACAATCATTCCAAGTTATTTGAGACTCCCAAAGGCCTCCCACCTATTTGTTATCATGATCATGCTATTAATTTGATTCCAGGAAGTGTTCCTC
>APFE031085725.1:21449-75616 GCA_000404065.3 Pinus taeda | reverse complement strand
TCCGCCCCCCCTCTAACCCCCCGGTTCACTACGTAGGTTAGTCGTGGAAAGAATATACAACAACCCAACACTCTAATGATCTCCTCTGTCTGCACTAAGAAGAGGGTGCTACCACATTCTCCCGTGCATCATCCAACAATCTGTCAACCTCTCTAGTGGACTTTCTTCCCTCTCTGGAAGACTCTGCCCGAGTGGATATCTCAACTCTTTGAACCTCTGCATGTGTCTGTTCCACATCAATTTGAGGCCCATCAACCTTAGGAGATAAAAGCTCCTCATCCCCATGTAGCTCAAGCTCCCTCTCAAGGGATACTTGCATGGCCTTCTCCTCATCAAACCTAATATCCTTGTGAACCACTCTCATACGATTGGTCAGCATGTACACCTGATAGTTGTGGTGTGTATCAATGTACCTCACAAAGATCCCCATCTCTATTGTTGGCTCAAGCTTCTTCCATGCATCTTTGGTCACATGGAAATAAATCGATGACCCAAAAATCCTGAAGTGACCAACATCTAAATAATCATGAGACTCGCAGAAACCTCAAAGACAAGATCTAGCCTCTTACCAAAATAAGCCTCCTCTGGTGTCTTCATCTCAAGTATCTAATGTGGGCTATGGTTTTGAGCATAAGCCATTTTTTTGCATGCCTCAGCCCACAAGTGTAGTGGTAGGCCATGATCATGCAACATCACCCTGCTACCCTACTATGCTCCCGTTCTTACTCTCGACAACCCCATTATGTTGAGGGTTATGGGGTGTTGTTAATTCTCGTTTAATCCGCTCCGTTGCACAAACGTTATTAAACTCGTTGGAGACATACTCACCACTGTTATCACTCTATAGAGATTTAACCTTCTTCCCAAACTCTTTCTCTACCAATGCTTTGAACTCACAAACTTTGTGAAATTTTGATCCTTTTTCTGTATAAAAAATACTAACATTTATGAGAATAGTCATCAAGAAATATAACATAATACATGTGTTTGGTTGTGGGTGCTCTCAAGAACGGTCCACACACATATGAATGGACTCTCTCTAGAATAGAATTTGTTCGATTGTCTCTGTCTCGAAAGGAAGACTTGGTGTATTTTCCCAAAGTACAACCCTTGCATGTATAAACTTGCTCAAGCATACATTTGGGAAGAGTGGTAGTGATTTTCTGCAATATATTCAAGGCCCCATGATGCACGTGGCCCAATCGCCTGTGCCACAACTTGCTGACGTCTAAGCTCAACATCTTTTATGCTTTTGAGATCTAAGAAGCACAATCCTCTACCTCTCTCTTATAGAATTTCTGCACTCAAATCCCTATCTTCTTTACTTGACCCGTGGCTATGTGTCGAAGGAACACCTTTCCTTTCAAAAAAATCACATCATAGGCTCTATCCTCAAGCATGGAAACAGATGCAAAGTTCTTCGTTAGTCCAAGTACATGCATAACATTCTTCAAGGTGAGTGGAGCCACATGCTCCCTTTGAAAAGTAATAGTGCCCACACCAATAACACTATACTTATCGTCATCACCCATCTCGAAATGCATCTTGAGATCTTTCTCCTCAAGCTCACTGAATAACTCTTTGTCGCCAGTCATGTGGATAAAGCTCCACTGTCTAAGTACCAAACACTTCCCATCATTGAAGACACCATGAATGCAATGAGGGAAAAGTCCAATTCGAATTAGGAGGCCAAAGCCTCACCAGACGCTCCTCTTGAGGACTTCTCCTTGGAATTCTTCAATGAACAATTTGTAGCAAAGCGTCCCATCTTGTGACAATGAAAGCATTTAACTTTCATCATGTCCTTCTTCTTACCTCCATGATAAGTATCTGATTTGGTTTGGGAAATTTTATCTTTCTGCTTCCTTGCCTTGACCGCTAAGGCACAATTATCTTCATCATCAATATTTGATGAAGAGCCATCCTTAGTGTTCCTCCTGATCTCATCTTGCATCAAATCTGACCTTAGTCATTCCTAATTTGGCAGCTTCTCTGGACCATTGACGGAGTCCTGATAACTATGCCAACTCTTTGGGAGTCCAAGAAGAGCAAGGCTCACCATATCCTCCTTGGCAGCCATGATTCCAACACTTCTAAGTTCATCTTAACATTGAGTGAACTTGGTCAAGTATTTTGGAATCGTCTCGTCTTTCTCCATCTTGATCTTAAAAAGTTTATCCTTCAGTGCCATATTCCTTTGATCACTACAATTCTGATACAAGTTCGTCAATGTTTTCCACATAGCATGTCGGGTTTCCTTTCCATGGAGACTCAAGACAATATGAGCTCGAACTCCCTCAAAGATTATCTTCCTTGCCTTCACTGCACACCTCTTCCACTGCACCAAGTTTTGTGCATCAGTAGCTGTTGGCTTAGGAATTGCTTGTTCAACAAATTCCTTCAAGCCATTGTTCTCTAGCACAACGTCCATCTTGTCCCTCCAGACTATGAAATTTGAGCTTCCTTCCAAGGCATACTCGAGCCTCAACCCACGGAATTCCACCTACCGATCCTGAAGTATGTATGCAAATTCGACTTTCACATATAACCTAGAAACTCAAAACTTCGAAATATCCTCTAGAGAGCTGATTTTAAATCAGTGATATCTCCCTTATCCGAAATCTGATTCGGCTGATTTCTTTTTTTTTGAATTTTGCTCTTTTTTCCCAAGGAATCCAGATCTGGAATTTGTTTCTAAAATTTTTGCACATAAATTTTCAGATCTTCTCTGCAAACTCTTGGCCCAAAAAACAGTCTTACTCGGATGCCATGTAGAAAATTCTGTAGATTCACAAGATAATGTAATTTGCTAAAGGAAGAGACAAGAATCTACTTCTACTCTTTACAGAAGAAGCCCATAAACATCAAGAAAATAATAATCAATAGAGGAAGATGATCAAAGGAACATAACACAATAAATATATGGGGAAAACCACAGCTCAAAAACCCACTATCTGTATTGTATTAATCTAGAAAATCAAGATGGAATTACAATACTTGTTCTCTCTAGAACAACCCGAACACTCAAGAAATTCAATCTCCAACTCATAAGAAATATCAAGGCCAAAGCTTAGCCTCTTCACAAGCTCTCAAAGTCTCTATTCCAATGTGTAATTCCTATGAAGGATAGCTTGTATTCAAAGGGAAATAAAGCCTCTAAAAATAGTGCAGTCCCTCAAGGATGAGTTCCTGAATGCATGCACTATCAGTGCATCTCAGAAAAATCTAAAACAAATAGTACAATGTCCCTGCACTCAAGTCTCAACTGGGTCTTTCTCAGAATTGACATGCATGAGTTTATAATGAGTAAATATTCATTTAACTAGAGTAGCACTGGTGGAGTTCATTAGTGTCACCATTGACTCTTAACTCACTATTAGTTCTCTCAATCAGTTTGAGAACTAATTTAATTGAACTAACTCATGAAATTGAGTCTTCTATTTTAGAACTCACAATTAACTCACACTGGACTCCTACAAAGTAGGGATAACATATACAAGACTTCCAAAAGACTTCCAACTAGAATTTCCTAAGTAAGTTTAATAAACTTAATTTAACTATTTTAAGTTTATATGATAATAGAATTTGAATTTAATTCACAGTTTAATTCAAGGAAAAAATAAACTGGAATTTCTTATTGCCATTTCTGAACACTAGTAACCAAGACTATAAGAAGAAGAAGAAAGGGAAGAATAATAAGAAGAAAAATAAGCAGATGGAAAACCAAGCAACCATTGCTACCCATGCAACTAATATGGAGAAATATTCCAATCAGCCCCGTAAAGTTAAATTCCCTTGGATGTTATGTAAGGGTGACCACCTTCTTAGAGATTCTACTATTATTCCAAATATATTAGAAGTGTGGTCCATAGGCTTACATCAACATTTGTCATCAACCTCTAGAGATCATGTTGGTGATAAACCATCAACTAGTGATAACAAGGTCCATGGGAAAAAGGGTAAAGTCAAGTTTTCATGTAATCTATGTGAAGGGAATCATCCTATTCACCTTTTTCATTTTATGGATGGAGCCTGAAAAGTATTGGAAAACTTTACAGCTTCTTAGCCTTGTCTTCCAACTGGTTATCGAAAGGTTTCTCTAAATCCTCCACTAGTTGATGAATTGATTGATCATAATACATCTCCGGTCAATCCCAGTCTCTTTGAATTTGGATCCCATGAGTCCATTATTGACCAACAATTGGTTTATAGAATGGTTGAATTAATTACACCTTGAATCGATCGTACCTTTCCCATAGAGAGTGAACTTCATACCACTTAGGTTCTTCTCATTTCTTCAAGCTCTAATGAGCTAGGGATAGTTCTCCCATTCCCACGACACAAGGGAGTAATTCTCCCATTCCTATAACACTATGGGTCATTTCTCCCGTTCCCATGACACCCCCTCCAAATTGTATGGTCACTTCCTTTGATTGGATTTGACTGATAGGATATCATCTTCCTCCTTATGTGCCCTTTACAGGCTTATAATGTGGCTCTACCTAGCACAATCATAGAGGAAGGTGAATCTGTTAGTGTTCTATCCTCAACTACTTGGAAAGCTTTCGATTCTTCATATCTTGTGCATGTTACCTAGAATCTATTGGCTTTTAATAGAAGAACCAATCAACTGTTAGGGATCCTTCCTAAGTTTCCTATTACTTGGGAGGAAATATTGTCTATATCGATGTGATGGAAGTCCAAGGCCCTTTGGATTTTACTTTACTCCTTAGGTGTGACTACGTTTACATCATGGGAGCTCTTGTCTCTTCACTCTTTCATGTGATGTGTTTCCTGCATGAAGGAAGAATCGTGACTACTGACCTGCTTTTGTTCATTGGTCCTAATTTGACTCCCAATTAACTGGCTTCCCTAAATGGTCCTTATATGAAACTGGTATCTCCCCAGCCACAAATTAATTATGTTGCAACTTGTTCTATACGTGTGTCTACTGATGATCTAGTAGGTGATGTAGTGCATCATTTAATGGGGGAATTGGAGTCTGATATGTCCATTGGATCCTTTGACATGTATCCCTTCCAGAGCATTTTTCTTCCATCTGATGAGAACCTCTTGGATGCCATGGTCTCCTGGAGGCCATGATATGATTTTGGAGCAGAGTTCATTTTATTGTGTCAAGTTCCTTAAAAAATGAAACAAGGTCTCAATCAGAGTAGAGTTGCTTTTCTTGTGTCAAGCTCCTTAAAAAAATGATAGAAGGTCCTTTGACCAAAGTTTTTTTTCTTGTGTCAAGCTCATTAAAAAATTAAACAAGGTTCCTAGAGCACAATTTATTTTCTTGTGTAAGCATATTTATTTGAGTCTTTGAAACAAATCCCATTCAATTTGAGTCTTTGATTAGATCTCGTAAATTCCCAGTCGAGTCTTTCACTTGATATCATAAATCAACCTTCATTCCATCCACCTGTTAGAAACTAGTAGTCTACTTAGGTGCATGAAATGAAGCTTGTGGGGCATGTACCTCAAATTAGGTCATTATGATGGGGGCATGCAAAATTATTACAAGTATAGATTTTCTCTGTTTCAACCTTATGTAAAAATGAAACCAATTTTAAGCATAGTTTGCCATGTTTCAATCTTTTGTAAAACAAAAACCATTCTCATCCTATCCCTTGTGATTGCCTTTTTTTATCAACCTATTTTTGCTAGATGAGCCTTGGTTTTCTCATTCCCTCGTAACCATCTGCTTGGCTGATCATACACTTTCACTTGCTTATTTACCCTTTCCTAAGGAACCACTGGGATGAGTGGTCTTATTAGTCGACCTCATGACCTTTGTGTGTTTTGAGCAGTTCCATCATGACTGGAACCAATTTCTATCCTTTATACCACTTGTTCCTCTAGGAGGAGTTCTCTTTTAGCTCTTTTTGGACTCCATCAATATGAAAAGATTGTCGAGCACTTTTCTTTTTGAACTCGTTAAAGTAAATTAAAAGACATCTACTTAGTATAAGTTTAACCCTTTTCCGGACTAAGATAGAATAACTATGAAAAAGGAATACCTTAGTCGAACACGGCTAAGAGGCTCTCTTGGGTATTATTTTTTTCCTTTTCAGACCTAAGGGACTATCTATGAAAAGGAACATCTAGAGTTTTATTTTCTGCCTCTTTTTCAAACTCTCTAAATATGAAAAAGATGCTGATTTACACCCTTTTCGGACTCATTCAAACATAAAACAATGGTGGAATCATTGTCCATGACGGCACCGAACCACTGCTTCTATGGGTTCATTAAATATTCTAAAAGGGATTCATTTGAAGGGTGAACTTACAGATCAAGAATATGTTATCCTCCTCAAGTGTGTTAAAAAATAAAGAGGTACTGACCAGTATGGTTGGGGAAATTGGGAAAACAAGATGCTCCATTTTGCTAATGGTAGTGAGTTTCGCTTTAACATGACACTCTTCCATTTCATCTTTGTGGTTCTTGGGTTGGGAAATATTCTTATATTTTGGTTTATCATACCATTTCAAAGCCTCCACTTTTGGTTTTGGGTCAATGCTTCCAACTCCATTCAATGTCACCGTTGTGTTCAAGAGAAGTCATTCAGTTAATATCTTCTACAATACTCCTAAGCCTTCATTCCATGTCTTCCTTTCCTCATCCATTTTTGTATCAACATCATTATGATCATTCTATCTCAAATCATCATACTCATTTCATGTTGTTGATGGGGGATACATCAAGGCCCTCCTACAAAGGGTCGCTTCCTGTCGATATCAACTCATTATCCAGGAAGTTGACTTAGAAACACCCCTTGGTAACTTGGTGCTTACATACATCAATGGAAATTTTCCTATCTCTAGGTGACAAGTTTATATCATTTGCCTTCGAATAAAAGATTATGTGTGGTGTTCGACATCAACTAATTTATTCACACCATATGGATTGTACTAAAGTACCTTGAGAGCCATTAACATCGACGATGGTTTCTTTCACATCTGTTAATGACTTACATCATTGGTCAGTAATCAGATGGTGTCTACCATGTTCAACTCCATCTCATTGATTCACATGGCTAGACTCATACATTAATTAGTTGTGTGAACAAGATAGAAGACCCCAGATCTAGTTTCATCCATCCTGGCTGTGATGTTAGGAATAATACAAGATCACAAAGTATGATGGATATGATCATACAAGATAGTTATCTTGTCATGGGTCTGCCATCATTCATCTATCAACATGTACTTTTATAATTGTACATATAATGTTATCTTATGTGCTAATTATGAGTATGCCTCCCTGAGTAAAGATATCATGATGTAAATGTATGGTAATAGATGATGATCTCGCTGGTTGTTCTTGATCCTGACTTGTCACAAGGTAAAGAACTTCACTCATCAGTTGTCATTTCTAAATTTTCACTTTGGGAGGAAATTTGTTATATGCCATTTTGTCACATTTGGTCAATATGCCTTCAACTGGATCAATAAACATCCTTTGACCTCATTGTCATCATCCTAGCACAAATCCTTAAGCATGACCCATTCTAATTCTTGAGTTTTTACCTGAAATCACCTTGTTTCAATAATTTTAAGGACCAACGCTCCCTAGCCTCTTAGTAGACAACATTGAATACCAGGTTTCTCTACTTTGCACCTACGTTGATCACCAGTAGTTTGCTCAGTATTGGGGGTGCGTTGACTCTAGAAATTTAGGAAAGAGAGAGAGAATCTCAAAGCCTCTTCTTCCAGAAGCTTCCAGGATTTGTTGTAACCATTTACCTTAGATAAAAGTCTCGAATCCTATCCTATCCTACCTTGTAGTTTTCATCCCTTATCCCTTGATATCATCCTCCCATCAAGAATGGATCTGAAACAGTAATTGGTAAAAGGATAAGAATTCATGAACTACCTCCTTCACCTATATATTTACTGCCATCCATAGGAAAGGGGTTGGATTTTTGAGAGTGGTTCTACCCTTATGCTATTGATGCGAGAGATATATTTCCATGAATTAGGGTGATTACAGGTGCACTTTGTGACATGGAAAGGACAAGTCAACTTGGAGAAGCTCTTTTATAGGATCAACACCTATTTTTGGTTGTAACTCACTCCATTTCTATTAATGCAAAGAATTATTTATTTTACTATATATGATGTTTTGGTTTCATATATTTAAATACCTTGTTGATCTATTGAATAAAGTTATTAGATGATGCTACATAGATTCCATGGCTTGTTGGCTTGTGTTATGCTCTTGACTGTGCAGGTTCTAATAATAGCAATAAAAGAAAGGATTGGATCATTCAAGCCAAGGAAGGAGCGAAGCATACGATAGATTCTAAGTAGGCTTCACCGCATTATCTATTTAATTTAGGGAAAACATTATTCCCTTTTTCTTTTTGTTGTTCTAGGTCAGTCCACCAAGCCTAGTGAAGATACTTATGTCCACAGTCATAGATTTCGCATAACACTATCCATATGAAAATATATACAAATTACAAATATCACATGAACATCCATAAACTGTCAATGTATGAAAATATACAAAGTTTGTATCACATGTGAATGTGCCTTATGAAATGAGCCTAGAAATATACAAACTATCCACTCTAATTACCACCAAAACTCCTATGTGAGTTTTGTTGTGCAAATTAAGTGTCCATAAGCTGGTATATAACACATTCAAATTCAAACTAATTTGATCATTATTTTTACAAAATAAACAATATAGAAATAAATCATTTTGAACCACATCACATATACATGAATCTACTAACCTTAGTTGAGGCCAAGTGCAAGTTAGATAGGATGGGGGTCTAATGAATCTTGGTTTGGTTCTCCCCTACCTGTGCCTCAATGATTGGGGCCTGCATCGATGGACCTGCATCACCAGTGCCTTTAAACCTGACACCCCACTCCCGTGTCCACATAACATCAACATCAACAACACTCTGCATATGGGCCTATGTACACAATGGAAATGACAAATTATAATTAGTGTACAAATTAATTAGCATATATTTGTAATTTGAAAGAAGAAAATGTTTAAATCTTAGGAATACAAAACTTTACCTCAACTTATGCTCCATGTGGTTATACATAGTGACTCTCCTCCACATGAGTGTTATGAGGTGGAGGTGGAGGTGGAGGAGAATCCATGGAAACATGCTTTGGTGGAGGATGGCCTAGCTAATAAAGTTCTTCCTTGGATGACCTCATAAGTTCATCAATGTAGTTGGGTTGTGTTTACATGTTATCATGACCTTATTAATATAAATTAAATCTAATACAAAGTAGAAATTAATATAAATAATTATGCATAATTTGACATTAACAGTCAAAAGTTTCTATATATATTTACATTGTTTGTGTTACATGGGTTGTGCAAGCTCCAAGTGTCATGAAAGACATCACGATACATACATGCATATGTCAAAAGTTGGTCAAAAGGTAAACTCACAAGAAATGAATAATCATATAAGGGCACTCGTAGGTCACAAGGCAATGGTGGTGGTCTCCTAATCTCTCCATCCAATGCAACACACAAACTAACCAATGACATCTACATGTTTTTTGCAATAGTATCCCTAGTCTCATCATCGAGATGCAATAAATCCTCTAGCTCTATCTGTAGTACCATACTTTGATATGGTAGTAGAAAGAATCTCATTGGTGGTGGTATATGCTCAGAGTCCCTGTGAGCCCCCTCACGATCATATATATGTCCCGAGACAAGTCCATATAATGAGATCTAATATTAGTGTAATCTAGCCTCATATGTAACATGAACTCTACATATATATGCTTGGAAAAATAAACGACGACTTGGTCATGGTGGGGAATTGGCCCCAAGCTCCAATGAATTGATCATACACAAAAGGCGTTGTATCAACATTCCTAAAATATTTCAGTGAAATCTGACCTTTATGTCTAGCAAGAAAATCTGAGTGATGTTGAACAACTCCCAACAAACATCAATAAGCTTGGTGGCCTCTTTCACCACCTCTCAAATATGTGGGCCTCTAACCTCATGCCACCTAATCCGCTATATGAACTATAGGAGGTGGCTTTGTGGGCCTAACCTCCAGTATGTCTCGATCAACCTATTGATGTTGTTCAACATAAAAAACAAACTGCATCTAATAGGTGAATTGGAAGGGATGTTATGCATCTCTTGTGTGATCCACGTATGTTGGGTCGTAACATCCTAAAAATGTGATATGAGTTGTAGCATCATCCCATGGAGGGATCAATGCTACACGCTGATCCTCGGCTTCGCCCTGTTGAGGGTTTGTAAATCATAAACATAATTTAACTTATATAATTAACAAGCTAGAAGCATAATAACATATTCATTAAATTCAAATTTCTTGTATAACACACTACATAATGAAAAAATATGGTACAAATTAGGAACAAGTTAAAATGTTTTTATTTACTGGACCAACTTTTCATGATGGATTTAATGTATATATCACTGATGCATTGTTGAAATATATTATATATATATATATATATATATATATAATATATAATATATATATATATATATATTATATATATATATATATATATATATATATATTAATATATATATATATATATATATATATATATATATATATATATAATAATAATATATTTGGTAGGTAAGCCCACGGGGATTTGAACCAGTGACCTATCGCAAGAATGCCTAACAGTGACACCCATTCACCGTCAATCCAAGCCCCGGGGAATATATATATATAATATAAAAAATAATAAAATAATAAATTTCTCTTTTAGATTTTTAACTTAAAGATTAATATTATTTAAAACTAATCGTACTATATTTATTATAAAAGAATATTAAATATAAATTAATTTAAATTAAATATAAAATAAATAAAATTTCTTGATTGATAAATAAATGTTCAAACATAACAACATATTCATCATGTCAATCTCTAGCTCACTAATTTACACTTTTATGGTTATAGTTCGTTGTTTTCTGTTTTGGAGTTTTTTTGGGTAATATTTTTAAATCAAATTTGTTAGAAATTAAATGCTTTAATAATAATAATAATAAATTCTTGAAAATTTATTTCACAAAATTCCTAACTTAAAACTTGAAAACGTAAAATAATTAGAAAATAACATTTTTATCATTCAAAATAAGGGAATATGCATTTAATAAATAAAACATGCTACCTTTGCAAGTAATTTAAAACCTAAATTAGAATTTTTTTTGGTAGTTTCAAAGTGTTTTGTAGGTTTTTTGTGGTTTTCTAAGCTGTTTTTTGTGGTTTTCTAGGTTATTTTTTATGGTTTTATAAGTTGTTTTGAAGGGTGATTTTGATGGTTTTTTATATTTTTCTAGGTTGGTTTTGTGGTTTTCATGGTTTTTGTATGGTAAGTAATTTTTTTCAAATTAATTTTTTTAATTTTGCAAAAAAATTAAATACAAAAGACAAAAATGATAGAATACCTACCTTCGCTTGATCCTATGGGATGTTGGTGTGATTTTTGGCGAGGTTGGTTGGATCGCACCATGTTCCAATTGCTTGATCAAGCTCCAATACTCTCAGTCGAGCCACTCAGAAATGCTTGGTCAAGCTATTACTTCTCTCACGGTCTATGCAAAAAGACGCACGCAGACTAGGGGTGGGAATTTTAATAGAAAAAAGGCTAGATCGAGGCTTTTTTTTCAACCCTCAATTGAACTATTTTTTTAGTGCTTAAGGACCTTGATCGAGTGCTTAAAAAGGATCGATCAATCGCTTAAATTTCTCAATCAAGCCCTCCATTTTTCCACCTAAACATGCTCTCTCTTGTCAAAAAGTGTAACCCAGCTTCATTTTATCACCCATATAAGAGCCTTGTCTTGTTAGGTGGCCTCTTCCAGGCTAAAGTAGTTCCACTATACTTTAACCTGAGTGATTACTCACTTTCATAGCATAGTTTCTTTCTAGTCTAGTATGTGCAGTGGCTCAACTAGAAATTCTCCATCCATCTCAACGTGAGACCCACAAACAGATGACAAATATTAGTTTTAAATTAGATACCATTCCAAAAATTACATAATTATTTTTCAATTTACATTATCTACTTGAACATTATGTCAATCAATAACATGTTTAGGGTCATGTATGTATTTCTTTAACAAAGAAACATGAAACAAATTATGTACATGTACATAACTTGGTAAAGCTAGCTGGTAGGCTACATGTCTCATTCTAACAAGTACTTCAAATGGACTACAGTGTCAGGGAACTAATTTCGCGTAGGTTCCCTATCTCAAGATAATTTTCTTTGGTTTAATATTTATATACACATGATCACCTATCTAAAATTCTCAATAGGTTCATCTTTTGTCTGCATATGCCTTTTGCCAGTCTTGGGCAGACTTAGGTTTTCACATACCTTATTTAGAATTTGTTCCATTTCTTTCAACATATCCGGTCCTAAGACCAACCTATCCTGAGGATGGCTTTGGTTAGGGGGTGTTCTGCATCGTCATCCATATAAAACCTCAAAAGGACTCATTTTTTAAGGAATCATGATAACTATTGTTATACGAAGATTCCACCAAGTGGAGGTACTCCACACATTTGGTAGGTTTCTTCATAAAATACATTCTTAACATATCCTCTAAAACTTGATTCACTGTTTTGGTTTTCTCATCAGTTTGCGAGTGACAGGAACTACTGATTTGTATTTATGTACTCAGTCCTATAAATAAATCCTTCCAAAATGTTGAAGTGAACTTAACATCCCAATCAGAAATCACTGCCATGTAAGTGAAAAATATTCCTCATAAATATATCATCAATTTGGACTGCCTTATAAGTAGATTGCACTGGAATAAAATGTGCAGTTTTACTTAATTTATCCACCACAACCATTATCGAATCATTGAATATTTTTATTTGGGTAACCTAGTGATAAAATCTATGGTAATCGTCTCTCATTTCCATTTAGGAATGGGTAAGGGATGAAGCAAATTGGCCAGATGTTGCTATCCAACATTTACTAGTTGACATTCTAGGAATTTTACCAGGTACTCTACTGCTTATTCTTTCAGGCTAGGCTAGAAATAATTGTTGCTTAAAGTTGTGATAAGATTCTAGTATCCATGATGGGAAGTATAGAGTCTCTTTTGATATTCATCCAAAATCAGTTGCTTTACATATTGTTAATTAGGTACATAAATTATGTTTTTATAGATTAACAAGCCTTCATCATCATTATTATATCCTAGTTGTTTCCCAACACTGTTTTCTTGTTCAATTATTTGAAGTAAATATTGATATTCTAGATATTCTCTGGCTGCTATTTTGATCTTATCTAAAATATCAAAATTTTCTTGGCTAAATGAGGTTTCATAGACAAAATTCACTTTCCTACTTAAAGCATCTGCTACCTGTTTTTCCTTACCCTTTAAATGCTTAGTTTTAAAGTCAAACTTTCTTAGGAAAGTAGTTCACTATTCTTGTCAGACATTAAGTGTCGGTTGCTTAAAGAAACTTGTCAGGCTACTATGGTCAAACATCAATATAAAACTCTTTCCTAGGAGGTAATGTTGTCATACCTTTAAGGTGTAAAACATTGTTGTTAGCTCTAAATCATAGGTTGAATACCTTTGTTCATTCTCTTTCAATTTTCACGACTCATAGGCTAACACCCATACCTCTTACTGTTCAGAATCACAATTATCCTTAGACCAAAACCAACACGTGTTAGTCAATGATCGCATCACTAGAGATAAGGATCCAGAAGAGGCAATTAGTCCATGTCACGAAACACATGGGGAGAATTAGTTTATCCAATGTACAACAATACCCCCCCAATGCGAGTTGGGTGTGTATCGAACTCGTGACCTACGCTCTAATTCCAATTGCTTAGAATCACGATTATTGTTAGACCAAAACCCATAGGTGTTAGTCAGTGATTGCTTTGCCAAAGATAAGGATCCATGAGAGGCAGTTAGTCCATGTCACGAAACACACGGGGAGCATTGGTGTATCCAATGTCCAACAATGTTAAGATTCACAACCATATTGTGCTCTTTTCTTTTTGATCCAAGTTTTCCCACTATTCATCTACACTGTCATTAGTTTAGTACTCAGAGCCATGATCCATTGATCTTTATCCACTAGCAGATTGTCCATCTTGAGTTTCCACAACTCAAAAATCTAACCATTAAATTTCTCGATCTCTATCTTTCCATTGTTTGCCATATTATTTCACTGCAAGAATCAATCCCACAGATCTCCCACTAAACATGGTCTACCACAAGCCCGTGCAAAACCCCTCAGCATCAAATGATTCCCCTTGAAACCGAAACAACTTTGATACCAAATGTAGGTTATAACCTTGTACAGAAATTACTTGCAGACAAATTCTAAAAATAGAAAATAAATAATATATATATGTCGAAGCATTCATAAACCAAATCCATTAACCCTAGATTAGAACATAATTGTAGTTCCCTTGACCAAATCTACAAAATACCATGGGCATAAAACCATCATGCCCAAAACTATGTGCAAAACCCATTCACAAAACCATAGGTAGGTTCACCCACCTAATATAGGGTCCAAAACATTTTTTCTTGGTGTGCGTTTATTCTTTTCATGACTAGTCGTACGTGCGAGGGATTCCCTATGTGTTGTTTCGGGTGTAGTAGGGGGTCACATGGGGGGCACAACCCCTCTTGTTGTGGGGTTTAAGGGGGGCTATAGCCCCCCTACAGAGGGTTCAAGGCAACGCCCCAAGTTTTTTTTTTTTTGGACCCTATATTAGGTGGGTGGACCTACCTATGGTTTTGTGTATGGGTTTTACACATGGTTTTGGGCACGATGGTTTTTTTCCCATGGTATTCTATAGATCCAGTCAACGGAACTATGGTTATGTTTTAATCTAGGGTTAATGGATTGGGGTTTATGAATGCTTCGACATGTATATATATTTATTGTAACATTGAAAGGAACATAATGAAAAATAAATCTAGATGTCCTGTTTTTTGGATATAGGGGAAAATATCTATGTATTGTTTTTATATTCTTGTCATTATTTATTTCCTGTTTTTAGAATTATTCTGCAAGTAATTTCTGTACAGGGTTAAAAACTACATTTGGTATTAGATTTGTTTTATCTTCAAGGGGACGCTTTTATTGCTGAGGGGTTTTGCACAGGCCTATGGTAGACCCTCTTCAGTGGGAGATCTATGGGATCGATTCTTGTGGTGAAAGAAGATGGCAAGTAGTGGAAAGATAAATATCAATGAATTCAATGGTCATAGTTTTAAGTTGTGGAAACTCAAGATGGAGGATCTGCTAGTGGATAGAGAGCAGTGGATCGCATTAGGTCTAGATACTAAACCAATGGTAATGTTAGATGAAGACTGGGTGAATTTGGATCGAAAAGAAAAGATAAAATACGATTATGTATCTCAGATTCAGTATTGTTAAATGTATCAGGGGAAGATACAACAAAGGATTTATGGGACAAGTTATGCACTTTGTACCATTCTAAGTATCCGGTGAACAAATTGTTCTTAAGGAAAATGTTGTATAACCTGAGGATGAAGGATGAAGACTTAGTGACAGATCATGTGAATGCATTTAATATTGTAGTAACCCAGTTCTTATATGTTCATATTAAAATTTCCGATGATGATAAGTGCATCAGTTTTCTATGTTCTCCACCAGATTTGTGGGATAGTCTGGTTGTTGCAATAGGTAGCAATACAACTATATTTAAGTTTGATGATAGTCTCATCCTTGTTGTCAGAGGATATGAGACATAAACTTATGGAGGGCCAGAATGGAGACGCCTTATCTGTATGAGGATGGTCCCAGAACATAAACAAAAATAAGTCCTCAAGTGGGAGATCTAAATCTAGAGGGAGATCTAAATCTCCAGGAAAACCTGTAAAGGTATGCTGAAATGCGAAAAGGAAGGGCACTTCAAAAAGGACTGTAGATCTAAAGCTCCTGATAAAGGAAAGGAATTTGATGATGCTCCATCTGCAGAGGCAAAAACCACTTCATATGAAGGTGGGTATGTGTACTTGGTTTCTTGTTCAAGTACACATGTAGATCATGAGGCATTGTTGATTGCCTTAGGTGCATCCTTGCACTTCACTTCCCATAGGGAGTGGTTCTGTGAGTATGAGAAATATGGTGGTGGTGATGTCTTATGAATTAGGGGATGAAAAGAAATCTAGAATCATCGGTCATGTAAAAATCAAGTTGAATTTGCAAGGTGGAAGGATTAGAACACTTTCAAGTGTTCTACATATTCTTGCATTGACCAGAAATCTAATTTATGTAAGAAAGATGGATGATGCAAGTGTAAAAATAGTGTTTGATAAATATGCATGCAATATGGTTTTTGGAGCACTGGTATTGATGCAGGGAGTTCATATTGGAACTCTGTACAAGTTTCAGATTAGTATTGTTATTTATGGAAGTGGAGCAAAAAATCTAGTGGTCCATCGAGAAAATAGCATGTTATGGCATCAAAGGCTTGGATATATTGGAGAGAAGGGCCTTCAAATACTTCATGGTAATGTTATTTTAGAAGGCATATCTAATTTCCCTTTGGATTTTGATTTCTATAACAATGTGTTTATGGGAAGCAGAATCAGGTGATTTTCCCCTCTGGTGCTAAGAGGGAAAAAGGGATATTAGAGCTTGTGCACATTGATGTGTTTTGATCAGTGTTGGTTCCATCATTAGGTAAGTTTGTATACTATGTATCATAAATGGATGACTTCTCAAGGAATAGATGGATATATTTCCTTAGGAGGAAATCTAAAGTCTTTGACAGGTTTAAAGAATTTAAGGCTCTGGTGGAAAACTAGACAGAGAAGAAGATAAAGGTGTTGAGGATAGATAATGGTGGAGAGTTCTGCAAGCAGTAATTTGAAGAGTTCTATAAGAATTGTGCTATATGAAAATAGAAGACTACTCCATACACACCTCAGAAAAACATATTTTCAGAAAGAATCAACATGACATTGATATAAAAGGAAAGAAGCATGCTCAGTGGTGCCAGGTTAGGACAAGAATTCTGGGCAAAGGCAGTGGAGACTACATGTTACGTAGTTAATAGATGACCTTCATCAACATTGGAGGATAAGACTCCACATGAGGTATGGACTGGTAAGAAACCCTCTCTTTCACATCTGAGGGTATTTGGTTGTGATGCATATGTACATGTTCCATAGGAGAAAAGAACCATGTTGGTTAGTAAATATGAAAGGTGCATCTTGATTGGGTATAAGGATGGTTTAAAAGGTTGTAAGCTTTGGAACCTAGAAACAAGGAAGGTTGTGTACAACTAAGATGTGGTGTTTAGAGAGGTGAAAGATGTTATTAAACATGAATTTCTACCAAAGGAACCTGAGAAGATAGAGTTTAAGCTAAATGAGGAAGAATCAAACTCTACAGCAGAACAAGAATCAGAAGATGAAGAGCCATAGACTCCATTTTTGAGAAGATCGGTTTGAGAAAGAAGGCCACCAAAAAGGTATATTCCATCTGATTTCAGTTCAAAATTTTATTTATCTATTACTGATGATGATCCTAGAACTGTCAGGGAGGCAGTAGATTCAGAGGATGGAAAACTCTAGAAAGAAGCCATGGTTGATGAAATGCTATCTTTGGAAGAAAAAGTGGTTTTGGATCTGGTGGAGTTTGCAGCTGAAAGGAAACCCATTGGAAGAAAATGGGTTTTTAAGACGAAGGTGAATGAAAAAGGAAAGGTGGAGAAATACAAAGCTCGGTTGGTAGCAAAATACTATGCCTAGGTGCTTGGAATTTATTTTGGTGATATTTTTTCTCCTGTTGCCAAGATAGCTTCTTTTAGATTACTTTAGCCATGGCTACTGCTTTTTTTTTGAAGTAGAACAAATGGATGTGAAGAAAACATTTCTTCATGGGGATTTGGAAGAAGAGATCTACATGAAGCAACCTGAAGGCTTTGCAATGAAGGGAACGAAAGAAATCGTATGCAGGTTTAAAAAGTCTTTGTATGGGTTAAAACAATCACCAAGGATGTGGTATCATAAATCTTATACATATATATGTGAACTTGGCTTCAACAGAAGCAAAGGAGATCACTGTGTATATTTTAAATTAATTGGTGAACATGTTATTTACCTGGTCTTATATGCAGATGATATGTTTTTTATTGGAAATGACAAAGAAATTATCTAGGATTTGAAGACCCAATTTTCGTCCAAATTCGACATGCAGGATCTTGGTGCTACAAACTATATTTTGCATATGGAAATTAAATGGGATCGGTTTAAGAGGAAGATCTGGTTAAACTAGAATAAGTATGTTGAGAAAATAGTGTTGAGGTTTGATATGAAGGATAGTAAACCAATGAAGGTTCTTATTCCTATAGGTGTAAAGTTATCTGTTGAAAAATGTGCCAAGGCACAAGAAGAGGAAGAGAACATGTCTCGTGTTCCATACGCAATTGTAGTTAATAGTCTGATGTATCCAATGGTTTGTACTAGAACAAACAGTGCACATGTAGTGGGAGTATTACAGGTTTATATTAAAACCAAGGAAGGAGCATTGGACAATAGTGAAGCAAGTTTTTAGGTATTTGCATGACACTAGCGATTATGGTATGTGCTACCAAGGAAGACCAGGATTGGACATAGTTTTTGACATACATGGCTTTGTTGATCCAGACTCGGTTGGAGATCTAGATCAGAGAAGATCTACAAGTGGGTATGTGTTTAACCTATTTGGAGGTGTAGTCAGTTGGATGAGCAAGAGATAGCCTATAGTGGCACTTTCAACTACAGACGAAGAATACATGGAAACCACTCATGAAAGAAAGGAAGCAGTTTCATTGTAGAGATTGTGTTTAAGTATGGGGTTAGTACAATTAACTATAAGGATAGACTGTGACAACTAAAGTGAAATTTTCTTGGAAAAGAACCTTGCTTATCATTCAAATACAAAGCATATCCTAGGATATGTTTAAGGACAAAAAGGTGTTACTGGTAAAGTTGCACACTTTGAAGAATTTTACAGATGCATTGACGAATTCTGTGAGCATTGAGAAGTTTTCTTGGTACAGAGAAACAATGGGTGTTGCAAGGCTAGAACAATGAATAAGCTCTCCTGTGACCCCCTATGTGAAAAAGAAAACAATAAGTGGGATAATGTTGGGTGTGTGTTATATTATTTCCACGACTAGTCACACACATGGGGGCTAAAGATCCCCTGTTCATTAAGCCATGCAAAACAAGGGGGTCACAAGGGGGGTGCAACCTCCCTTGTTGGGGGATTTCAGGGGGGTGAAAGCCCCCCTTGATGAGGGATTTCATGGGGGTGATAGTCCCCCTGCATGGGATTCGAGGTGGTGCCCCCCCAAAAAAAATTGGACCCTATATTAGATGGGAAGACCTACCTATGGTTTTGTTCATGGGTTTTGCACATGGTTTTGGGCATGATGGTTTTCTTCCCGTAGTCTTTTGTAGATCTGGTCAAGGGAACTACAATTATGTTCTAATCCAGGGTTAATGAATTGGGGTTTATGAATGCTTCAACATGTATATATATGTATTGTAACATTGAAAGGAACATAATGAAAAATCAATTTGGTAGTCCCAGTTTTGGGATCTAGGGGAAATCTCTGTGTATTTGTTTTATATTCTCGTCATTGTTTATTTTCTATTTTTAAAATTCATCTACAAGAAATTTTTGTACAGGGTTAAAACCTACACTTACATCAACACACCCCCTACCCCATCTTAACTGGAATATGTACATACTATAATTCCTTTTGAGGATCTGCAATTCTCAAAATGAGGGTTGTGGTGATTGATTGAAACTTTCTTGGCAAGTTGGGGTCCAAACGAATGGTTTCCCCTTATTTTGAAATGATGTAAAGAGTAAGCTACCTTTGAAAAATTAGTTATAAGGTGATGGTTGTAGCCTGCTAAACCCATAAAGGACAAGATATCTACAAAATTCATAGGGATGCGCCAATCCATAATTGTCCTTATCTTTTCTGGGACCACGACTAATCCTTCCTGTGTGACAACATGCCCCAAGTATTGTATTTTGTCCTTAAATAACTCAAACTTACTATATTTATCATACAATTGATAGTCCCACAGAGTTTGCAGTACTATTTGTAGGTATTGTTTATGCTTCTCTAGACTCTTCGAACATACTAATATATAATTAATAAAAATTAACACAAGCTTGTCTATATATGGATGAAATATGTTATTCATTAAGCTCAAAAATGTGGTTGTGGTGTTAGTAAGCCAAAAAGGTAAGACAACAGACTCATAATGCCAATAATGTGTCTTAAATTCAACTTTATAAATATCTTCTTCTTTAACTCATATATGATGGTATCTCGAGCACAAATCACTTTTAGAAAATACAACTACGACTTTAACCTTATTGAATAAATAATTGATTCGAGCTAATATATACTTGTTTTTATTTGTCAACTTATTCAGTTGTCGATAATAAATAGATAACCTCAAGGTACCATCTTTCTTTCTGACAAAAAAATACAGTATCTCCCCATGGTGATACATTGGGGTGAATGTTATTTTTGTCTAAAAGTTCTTGCAGCTTCATTTTAAGTTCAACTATATCTCATGTGATCTTATAATATGGTGCCTTAGAAACTGGTCTGGTCCTTGAAACAAACTCAATTGTAAAATCCATGTCTCGTTTAGGGGGTAGTCCTAGAATTTCATCAGGAAATACATCTAGAAAATTCTAAATAATGGGCATATTTACCAAGGTTGTTGACTTTTTTTAGAGTTGGAATGCCTTGCTTGAATTGCAAAAACTTGGAAACCCTTTCTAATACACTTCTTTAATTGTAATGTTGAAATCTTCCTTAGAGTTACAAGTCTTACTATTCCCTAAATTTGTTTCCTAACACCTCCTTTTGCAATGTAATTGATAGTCTTGTCTTTACATTTTATGATAGACCAATGTTCTTCCAACCAGTTCATAGCTATTGAGATATCATAAGAGCCTAGCGGTAAGACATTCAAATTTATCTTTGTTGGTTTTCCTGCCAACTCCACCAAGCATTTTGTAACCCTTTTTGTCACTTTTCTCTTTGCCCTGGTGGCCAATCAAACCAACCATAGATGTTTAAATTTATGGACCTGCAATTTACATGATTCTACTAATTTGGGGCTAGTATAGATTAAAATTATTCTAGGGTCTATTAAAATTGATATAGGATAATTACTGACTTTACCTTCTAGTTCAATCATCATAGGTTGATGCTTGGCTTACTAGTCCTCTAGAGCGACATTTATTCTAGGCATAACTTTTTCTATGTATTCCACTGTACACGCTTCTTGGAAATTTACTACCTGCTCTGTGTTTTCGCTGTAAGGGAAACCCCTTAGGTAATGTGATTCCCTACAACCCCAACATTGTATGGGTGGCTTTTGCATTTTACCAGAATCAAATTTATTGGATGCTTCTGATTGTTTACATCCATTCAAGGTTGAGATTTCTATTGTTACCTTACAATGGATGTGTTA
The DNA here is from genome assembly GCA_000404065.3 of Pinus taeda. Taxonomy (NCBI): domain Eukaryota; kingdom Viridiplantae; phylum Streptophyta; class Pinopsida; order Pinales; family Pinaceae; genus Pinus; species Pinus taeda. Next base: position 54,102 of record APFE031085725.1, on the reverse strand, counting down.
TGTTTTCCTTTACTAAAGATTTTGGATCTAGAAGCCCTTGTATTCTTATTGTTCGTAGGGTACTCCAGCCCCTTCTAATGTGTCCATGATTTATTATTTTCTCCCTTTTAATTTTATTGTTGATAACAAATTCATTCTTTGTGGATAACCTCATCCATAGTCTTGGGGTTATCAAACTCTATACGCTCCTTCATAGATGTTGGCAAGCTACTAATAAAACGCTGCACTTTGGCCTTTTCCTCTAGAATGTGAGGGACATACCTCAAGAGGGAGGTAAATTTCGTGATATACTCATCCATAGTGAACTAACCCAATCTGAGTTCATGAATCTCCTCAAATTTTACATCATAATTTTGCTTCGTAATATATTTATTTTTAAAATGTTGTTGAAATATTTCCCACATTATCTCTTGCTTTTCAATCCCATGGACTCCTTTAACTTCCTCCCACCATAAGGCCACTTTTCCCTGAAGTTGATAAATGGCTAGATGAGCCTTCAGATTTCTTTCATATGCATAAATATGAAAATATTTGTTAATACTCACTATCTATGCCTCAACTTCCTCCTCAAACTCACCATCAATCATTGGGGGTTTAATCTTCTTAAATTCCCCTTGAAGTTCTATCTTATGTCTCTTCATCTATTTAAATGTTCTTCCTTGACAAATATTCTCAGACTCTTCCTCTTATGTCCCTTTATCACCTTCAGGCTCAGGTGTAAGACTCTTCTCAGGGACATTATCTTCTCTCTCGCTATGTGATTCAAATCTATTCCCATTATTAGGGGTTTGGGCTTAGGCCCTTTGATTTTTCCTTTCAGCTAGGTTTCTAATTATTCTATCTTGACCTGTCATTAACCGCTCATTATTGTACCTTACACAGGTTCTTTCTTCTCTTAAATCCTGCATTGTTCCAAACAACATGGTATATATGGATTGAGATTCTTCATCCAGTTGACCCACATTCTCAGATTACATTCAGTTAAAGGTGCAAAACTTGGCCCTGTAAGCAATATCATCATATCACTATTTCTTCCTTTCACCTTTGTGCAATACACGACATAGTTTTTTATTAACTATATCATTACATTATTATTTTTGATGCCTTATATATATATATATATATATATATATTATATATACTACTATAATATATCTTTTTTTTTACACAGAACCTAGTGTTGTCACCTGCGTTGATTTGATACCACTTGTGACATCTCCCTCATAACAACAACTTTACCACAACTAGTTGGAAATTGAACGTATAGAAATCAATGCCCTTTTTTTAATTAACTTTGATTTAAAACACCCATTTTATGGGCTTTCACGTCCAAGCTTGCAGGTTCTAATGATTTTCCTTCCATATAGTTTTATGTGCATCCATTATAATGGAAAATTTACTATTATGATGCTCTTCTCGAGTAAAAGTGTACATTCATTTTAAGTGAGTGAGTTCCAGGACCATATGTCCCCTTCATATTCATGATGGTGCACAAATGTTTTCACCTTAGAATTTATTAAAGTTTCTTGTATGAAGGTATAACACACTTTTCATGTATCCTATGAAAGCTTCCATTCTTGTCCCTATCATATTATTATGTGCATACACGATGGAAAAGTTTCTAAATTGTGGCATTGTTGGGAATTTTACGATAGTGTTTGATTTGGATTCCTCTCCATGATGATTTGACCCATCGTCAAACTGTTGCATTGTAGTCCATGCAATTAATCGAAAAACATAATTTCCTAAAGGGGCATGGATAGTGGAGATGAATCCTAGGATGGTTACGGTAATAACCTACCTTGTATACCTAGTGAGTCCCTCATTCTCACTTCCATTGCTGGGGAAAGAGCAAATCTGCCACTTGTAACTCAAGCCGTAATCGCTAGTCGTTCCACTTATTCATTTTATAGTATGACTTGATTTCAGCTATGGGTTTGAGTCTTCACTACTGATAGCATGGTCGTTTGTATTCAACAGACTTATTTAACGATTTCTTAGGTAATATTGTCATTTTCTAGTTTCGTTTCCTTGTTGTTCTTAAGTCTTCCTACCTTAATTCCAGAACAAGGTTTAACTACTTGTCTTTGGTTGTTGGAAGGAATCCTGGGCATGATTCAAGGTGTTGTCTCAATGTCTTCTAGGAGCAAAGAGATTCCAACCTAAGAAATTATCCCCTTAAAGATGATGATTGTCGACAGAATACGTAATCATTTGGGGTTTAGCGTTTCTGGTATTAGAAATAATTTTTTTCTTTTTCAAAAATACATTATGTCAATCTCTCCCTCGATCTAACTATGTATTTTGACCTCTTTTTTTGTGTGTGTTCTTTCATGGCTTAAGGGAGTGGCCATCATTTTCTCTTTTTCCCAAGGTTTGGTCCCTTAATGTCGTTATGAAATTTATCCATTAGTATGATTCATAACATGGGGAGTGGACTAATCCTTTCCTTTTTCATTCGAAGGTATGATGCAATCAATAATCTACACAAATTATTTAACTAGTGAGAGGGATTCAAACCCTATGATGGCTAACTCATTGTTCTGTTGCTTTTTAGGTTGACTTGTATACCCAACATTTATTGGTTGATATATTCAAGACAAACCCTAACTTAGGGTTTTTGTTCAATCAGCCTCAATCACATTAGAGTGACATTAGTTAGTCGGTTTAGAATTAGGTTTCCATCTATTTTCATACTTGTATTTCTTGAAGATTGCCACAAAATTCCAGTTTTTAAGGTTTGAAACCCTACTAGGGTGTAATAACCGTGATGAAAATTCCATGTAATAAAAGTTAATAAAGGAAAAATAATAGCCACAATTGACAAAACACTCTTTCCAGGCTAAATGTTGGGCATAGCATTCTAGTGTGGGTGTTTTATTTAGTTTATTATGGATAACGAAATTGGCAAAGGCAATAGATAAGGCTTTGGAAATGCAAAATAGCATTTTTGGCACATTTATTTATGAAAATAATGGAAATTAGGAGAAAAGGAAGGTGAAAGGTCACAGGTTGCATGTGGGGAGGAAAATGCAAAAAATAGATGCCTAATTGATAAAAAGGCTTCTAAAGATCATTTGGTACCATTTTGTTAGTTTAGTTTTGGAGCTCTCTCATTATTCTCTCCCTCTCTCTCACTCTTAAACACTTAGAGTTTTCTTGGAGCAATTTGGAATTGGATCAAGAAAAGAAAAGAAGGCAAGAGGAAGGAAGGAGAAAGAAAGATAGAGTAGGATCAAGCAGCTACAACATGATTCTTTGTAGGTATCAATTTGCATGTGTGTTTTCCTTGCTAAATTTGGCAAGCATAGTATTGCATGAGGTTCTTTGTTGTTATGGCATGGGTTTTGCTAGGTGTGACAACATTTTTAGCCCAACTTTTCCATTTCAATATATCCATGGTGTGATGGGGTTCTCATGTTTTGGTTGAGTTGGATTTCTGGATGGATTCAAAGTTGAGTGAGGTGGATCTCCAAATGATAAAACACATAGCCTAGTAACCATTGAACCAGACTATGGGTTGCAATAAAGCTAGATTCTATGTTGCCTCAGTGGGCCTAGGAATCCTTGACTAGTGAATGAAAAGATATATGTGTTACATGGAATAGTGTCCACTCGGATGCTATTATTCCCACTAAGAATGGTAGCTATCTTAGAAACAAACAAGTAAAGTCTACTTTCATTTTCCTTTATGAAAATAGACAAGAGGGGAACCAAGGAGACCAACCTTAGTCTTGCGCTTGATTTCCTTTGCTTCCTGATAGAGCTTTGCCGCTTCTTCTTTGTCTGCCCAACATCAAAGAGCACCTGTGGAATCACAACAACATACTATTATCGAAGAACAAAGATCTATATTCATAAATAACACAGGACCAGATGTGTGTTAACCATACAAATGCATATACAATGAAACATACAAGAATATGGAGGAAAACTTGAATAGCTTTATTAAGATGAAAAGTAGCAAGAGGATTACAACCATATGCTCTGACCCAGCATCATCCTCCATCAAGAAAGCCCTTCTTCACCTCAAGTAAAGCTTAGATCACCCAACACTATGAATATACACCAGAAAACCAACAACACTTCTCTACAAGATACAAGATTCCAGCCTCTGGATCTCAGTGATGAGGGATCCATATATAGATGATTGTAGGGAGGTGAGTCATCTTCTGGGATCTTGCTTAGTGTCCTCTCTCTGATAGTTCCTGATTCCAATTGGAGAATGATGATCTCTTACTCATCCCTGGTCGAAAATAGAGAGGTAAGTGTCAGAGGGGAAGCTTCTGGAAGATTCCATGATCTTCCACCTCGCATTTTGTCCCTGCCATTTATCCATTCCCGACCATTGCACCCTACAGAGGGGCCATTCAGTATGCATCACACCCTGTACACTGGGAAGGTGATATGCATCGCACCCTATGCACTGTGTTTTCAGTATGGTCCAGTTTTGACCATTTATGAGCATTTTTTAGTGGAGAACTTCTGGGAGATGATGTAATCAGCTGACCTTGTTCCTTTAGGCAGTGAAGAAACACTTTTAGGGACTTAGGAGCCCTTAGTTTATAAACATTTATGATTGGGGTTGATGTGCCCAAAAATGTCTATAACACTTAAGCTCCTAGCGGACTTGTGCCAGCTGACCAAGTGATAGCTGTAGCAAGAGCTAGTACTTGTGCATACAACATCGTCGCTTCCAAGTTTGTTACAAACTACCGGGTTGATAAAATTAAAGAAGGGAGTCCTAGGAGTTGCAGCATTATTGCTGCAATACTGGGGCCCACCAGTTACTCTTGTGCCACTACAATTGGGTTGCTACTCAAGTCTCATTAGTGTGTTGTCACTTCTACTAATGCTTTGCTACTCTTATCCAAGTGTTTCTACTCCTACTAGTGTGTTGCTACTTCTATATATGTGATGCTACTCTTACTAGTGTGTTGCTACTCCAACCATACTAAAGTGATGTTACTCCCATGGCTATTCTAGGTAAAGAAGTGAGCTATTGTTTTTATCTCATACCCCTTGTAAGCTCAAAGTAATAACTATTTTTAGTCATATCCCATTCACAATAATAGGTATGAGAGCTCAGGATTAGTTTTCATAATAGATCTAAATTGTTCGCTAGAACATAGTTGGAATCAGTATTAAATGATGAATATTATAGGTCCCAATTATAATATGTGACGAGGGTAAGATGTATTAAGCATAATTGATCTATAAACTGTCATGGATATTCCACTGGATACTTCGTCACAACAAATATTATACTTAAAATCTAAAATTTACATTTTGAGGGTTAATGTTTTCATAGATTTCTAGATTCATTAGGTATTGAACTATTTTTATGCATGCAATAGATAAAATATCCATAAAATAGAGAACAACAAAAAAGACTTGCAAATCACAATTAACACAAGATATAAACTAGGAAACCATTTCGGGAGAAAACCCAATTGCAAGGTAAGGTTTATCTGCTCTTTATGAATGGAAATGGATGCAAATACAAATAAATGAGGTGTGTCATGCTCGTGGGCTACTACAATGTATAAACCCTCTATGTTTTCTCTTTCCCTATCCACTCCCGATTACTCTGCTCATCTAAGGAACAAAATGCACTTGAATAGAATGGAACCCATTTTCCTCCCAAAGGCCTGATTATAACATTACCCAATAACCTATTAGTGGTTAAGTTTGACTCATTCAACTATTCACTAGAGTTATAATATTAACTCTTCTAGAGTCTTCTTCATCATGATCATGTGGCTAGACCATTTTCCATGAATAATGGGTGTTGACATGGCATCCTCTTGAATCATGGTGGTCAAAACAAGAAGGTCAACTTCCTAGTGGCATAATTTTTGTAGACAAACTTTGATTGAGGTGATTCTAATGTTGTTGGAAAGTATCTATGTGTAGAATAGTGGTAAAAGGTGTGCACTTATGCAACAAAGTTTTACCCCCAAAAAACGTTGTTTGGTGCTTCAAACTACTTATGGAAGGTTTCATACCCCAATTTTCCAAACTTGGACCCACTAGTAAAAATGGCCATGTGAGTTTATTTCTCCATTTTTTCCATTTTAAAAGCATCAATATGGATGAAAAACAATAAAATGATCCAATACAGATCATATCTACTTATTTTGGGATGGTTTTGGTCCCCAAAAGCTTCTACTAAATGAGGTGAGGAAACTTTTCCACCACCTTCTCTCATATTTATCTTTTAGCCTTGCTTGGAAGCTATCCTTTCAAACCAATATGAAAAATTTCATGATACCATTGTCTTATAGTTCTATACATCTTCTACAAAATTGTATCCTCTTTCAAATTTACATGAGCATCTGGTGCCAAATCCTTTACAGAAGGTAAGACATGTTCCTCTTCCTAACCTAGCATGGAAGGCTCATAGAGTTTTTGATTCTACATTCACCACTAAGTAAATGTGCATGTATGGGAGTAGATGGAGTCTATAGGAATTATCTCCCACATTTCCAATGTGTCAAACATACCATATTGCAAAGCCTTGATTTTCTTACCTGGACCCTATAACCTCTCCTTGTTCAATTGTAACCATAATCTGTCTCCCATGTTGAAGGACTTATCTGTTATGTTCTGATCATGCTTAGCCTTATATTTTTCTTGTGACTTCTAGAGTGACCCCTTTACCAATATATGGATTTTCCTAATCTTCTCAACATTTTTTTTTTCCCTTAAGGCGCCCCTTGTAAGATCCTCCCTTATTCCTCCTTTTTTGCATATGCAATATCCAAAGGTGAAGGTGGTAGATATCTAAAACGAGTTTCAAATGGGGACTTACCAATAGAAGTTTGGACTGCTATGTTATAAGGGTGTTGTATATATACCATGTTTTCATCCCAAGTCATTAGTTGCAACCCCTCAAAAGTTCCACCAAAGTCCTGTTGACTACTTCTGTTTGCCCATATGTTTGTGGATGGAATGTTGTACACCTATTCAACTTTGTGGCCATTTTCTCCGACAACATAGTCCAAAATGCATTGAGAAATCTTGTGTCCCTATCTAAAATAATTCTCCTTCGTATCCCAAAGTGCACGCATACCTGTACAAAGAAAAAGTTCATTACTTATTTCTCATTGATAGTCTTTTTACAGGGCATTAGTACATAAATATTGTTGAACCTATTAGCTACCACGGACATACAGTGATGTCCCTTCCTACTTGATAAACCTCCCAGAAGTTCAATATAAATTCTTTCCCAAGGACGAGTGTGCAAAAGCAAGGGATGACATAGACCCCATTTCTTGTTACTAGCCTTGCTAGTACAACAAAGCATGCATCCTCTTATGAACCTAGCTACCTATTCTTAAACATGGTCCAATACACATACCTTCACAATTTGGCCACTATCTTCCCTACACCAAAGTTTCTTGCAACCTTGGACGTGTGAGCCTCTCTAATTAACTGTAATTACTCAACTTTAGGAACATATAAATTATCTAGCCTGTAGAGTAACATGTACTAGAGATGGTATTCAATTTTGTTGTCACCATCAGGCATATGACTCCAGCTTTGCAGTTGAAACAACTCCTTGAAGTCCTCATCCTATAAATAACCTCTTTATATGAATCATGGATGAATGGATCCATGTGCATCGTAGTTCCCAAAGCTATGATATTTGATGTGGGTGGACCTGAAAGAATATTGGCTAACTTTTTTGTGTTTCCCTTCTTATAATTGATCACTAAATGGAACTGTTATAGAAAAACCATCCAATTCTAATTCTTACTATGTTGTAGCTTACTCCAGCCCTATAGGCATTATAATGGTTAGTGATCTATGTGGATTACTATCTCCTTTTCTGTCAGATAATGTTTCTACTTCCTCACATCTTGCATTAGGGAATAGAGCTCCTTGTTGTAGATAGGGTAGTTGAGAAATTCCCTATGAAATACTTTATAATGTTAGCATACATACCTTCCTCCCTACATCAAGATCGATACCATAGCATACCCACTCACATTTGTCTCCACTTCGAAGGGTTGTTGCAAGTTAGATAATTCTAGGACCGTTTCTTGATTGATCTTTTTCTTCAACTCGTCAAAGACCCTATGCTAACCCTTTCCCCATTGGAAACTCTTTTCACTCACTTTTATGGCGTGGAATGGTGTCACTACTAATGAAAATGAGGCTATGAATCTATTTAGGTAGTATGTTTCCCCAACGAAACTCCTCACCCAAAAAATATTAGTAGGCATTGACCACTTCATGATGGCCTCCATCTTGGTAGGATCTATTGTCACCTCTCATCTACCTATCACAAATCCTAAATACACCAAATATTATTGCACAAGATTTCTTGATATTTTCCAACAACTAGTGCTTCTTTAATGTCTTTATCACCTACATCAAATGGAAGATGTACTCCTCCTAGGTAGCAGTGTATACCAATATATCATCCAAATAGAAAATAACAAATGAATCTATAAAAGGGCATAATATATCATTCATTAACCTTAGAAACATAGCTAGTACATTTCAAAAGCCAAATGACATTACTAAACATTCATACGAACCTTGCTTGGTTTTCGAGGTGGTCTTCCAGGTACTATCCTCCCACATCTACCCAATCAACCGGCCAACAGGGGTAAACATGTGATGAGAGGCCCCTATGATATGATTCAACCTCCTAAGTCACGTTAATGAAGTGGAATTGATGGTAACACACCATACAGACATTCAACATCAGTTACAAGACCCTCAGGAAATGATCCAATACTTTAGACAACTTGCCCTTGGGTCCCACTGAAATTTTTGACAACTTAAGCCTCAATCACTCTCATGACATAGGTATGATAGCGTCCAAAAACCCAAAGTTTCTCTCATAGGCTTTTCTACTAATGACCAGAGACTAAATTTGTCAGTGCTATGCTAGTGACCTTGGGATTTGAGCCACTTTTTCAGGCCCAGAGCCTAGGTCATTGCCCAGAGTTGAACCATCTCTTCAGAATAGTAAAACAACATGGAAATGATAGTATTAAGAAAAATACTTGCTTAAGACCTTGACTGGACCCCTACTAGACATGACAGGCATTTCGTCAAACATATCATGAATATGTAATCCACATGTGTAAATAACAGTTCTAAGCATAGGGGTCTCATACTTAGCTAAGAATCACTAAGAACCATTGATGCCTCAATACATAAACTTCCATTCCATCCATTAGGTCATAGATACATTTATCATTCAATTACATGTAAAATCATGATGAAATCCATACATGAATACTATCATAAAACACATACATAACCAACATAATAACAACATAAATACACATGAAAGTACAACCATATAAACCAAATATAATCCATAAAAATGCTCATAGAAATACAAGGAGAAATAACCTTTCATTAATGATGCAAAATCCAAAACTAGGATGGGACTTCCATGTTCCACCCGACCGTAGAATGGTTGAGCCAAATCTCTCTTCAACCATTCACCCCCGTGCCATATTCCAAGAATGAATGTGGGATCTCATAGAATGCATCAATCAAAACTCATCCAGGGCTTCCAGAGGCCATCCACCTCAACCCATCAAACAATAATTCCACCTCATGGTTGGACATCACAAAACCATCATCAAATTGGTCTCCATCCAAGCCTTCCACGGCTTCCAGAGCATTTTTTTCAACCAAGGCTTTTAGGACTAGTAAGTCAACCAAAATTTGCCGCCGGGCTTCCGGAGCATTTGTCAAACCAAGGCTTCCAGGATTAGTAACTCAACCCACCAAGGGATTCCAGAGCATTTGTACAACCAAGGCTTCCAGGACTAGTAAATCAACGCAAGTTGTTATAGGGATTCTAGAGCATTTTTCCAACCAGGGTTTCTAGGAACTAATAACTCAACCCAAGTTGTTATAGGGCTTCTAGAGCATTTTTCCAACCAAGGTTTATAGGAACTAATAACTCAACCCAAGCTAAGGAAACACGAGAACCAACCAAAAACAAATAATGAAAGTAAACCCACAATCACCATGGCTATCCAGGAAATGGCAAGGCTAGGAAATCCACTGTCAATCTAGGCAATCCTCCATGCCAATGACAAATCATGACCAAGAATCCACATGAATATTCCATGCATCCCAAAAATAGTGAAGAAACTTACATCTAACTTGGTATCTACAAGAAAATCTGATGTAGTTATTGATCTCGATGTTGACTTGTGCTTTCCTGCTCTTCCTTTTCCTTCTTGCTCCAAGAATCCAAGTATGACATGCCCACCAAGAGTGCTCCAAGAAAAATCTAAGTCTCCAAGAGCATGAGAGAGAGAGAGAGAGAATAATGAGAGAGCTCCAAAATTGAACTGCCAAAAGGTTACCAACTGATCCTCTTAAGCCTTTTTATCTATTAGGCCTCTATTTTCCTTCATTTTCCATTATTTTCCTTCAATTTCCTCCTCACATGCAACCTGTGACCTTTCACCTCCATTTTCTCCTAATTTATATTATTTTCATAAATAAATGTGCCAAAAATTCTATTTTTCCTTTCCAAAACCTTAGCTATTGCCTTTGCCAATTTTCTTAGCCATAAAAAATCACAAGTGATCCCCATCGCTAAGATTTTGCCCAACATTCAGATTGGAATAAGTGTCCCATCAACTGTGGTTATTATTTTTCCTTTCTTTACTTTTTTTACATGGAATTTTCACTAGGGCTATTAGAGGTATCTTCTTCTCCGAATAAAACTTGGTGATATCTAAGCTTTAAGTCCATCTTGGTGAAGTATTTGGATTATTGCAACTAATCCAATTGATCATCTATCTTGGAAAGGGGGTACCTATTCTTGAGCATAATTATGTTTTAACACCTTTTAATGAGTACAAATTCGCAAAATCCCATCCTTTTTTGGTATAATGATGATGGTTGACCCACATGGGAGGTACTTGGTCGAATGCCACCTTGTTCGAGTAGTTGTTGCAACTAATTTTGTACCTCACTTCTATAAGGGAATACCTATACAATCCAATGTTTATAATGGGGAATTCGACAATAGTTGGATCTCATGCTCCACTTTCCTCTTAGGCAATATCCATTTCCTCAAACATACCCTTGTATTCCTCTAGAAACTCTTCTAGTTGTTTCTTTTGTTCCTTAGTACACCATTCCAAGGATGAATTTACTCTTACTGACTTTTCTACATATTGTTTTTTCTCTTAAAAATAGTAAAACATACTTCTTGCTAGAACTGATTAGTTTCTTGGCTTGCTTTGCACTTACCAATGCAATTTTGGACTTTCCCTTCTGTGCATTGATGGTGAAGGATTTTCCATCCTCGATGAAGCAATACTAGTTGTCTCTCCACATGAAGATTGCATACTGCATGTACATATAGGGACATCTAAACACCACTCCGCATACATAAATGGGAAATACATCTAGTTCTACTTCATTAATAAAATCAACACTGGTAACAAATTTGATTTTACATTGTTTAGTTACCTCTATTTCTACATCCTTATTTACTCATCCCAATGGATATGGGCTTCAATGATCACAAATTTCCAATCCCAATTTTTTGACCAACTCTACTGAAATGAGATACGCCCGTGATCATGAGTTGAACAAAGCATCAATATTTGTCTTCTTGACCTATATCTTTATATGGAAGAGTTCTATATTTTCATTCTCTTCTTATTGTTGAAGGGTACCTAGATTCACCTCCTTCTGCATTTATGTAGAGACAATCTTTTCATCCATGTCCAAGTTGATTTCCACTTTATTACTCAAATACGTGGCCATGCAATTCTTCTTCTTTGCACCTTTCTTTGTGTTCTTCGAGTTAAGCTCTAGATGCAACTTTCAACACCTCTCCTCTGTATGACCATCAATGTTACAATGGTTGTTGGGATCTTTGCATTGATGTGTCATGGCTATTGTCTTTTTATCTTTCCCCCTTCCCCACTTCTTCTTCCCCTCCTCAAAAACATCTTGGCACTCCTTCCACTTTGACCCACTTAATTTCCCTTTCTTCTGGCTTATATTTTCTAGGTACTATGCCTATACACAATCCTCATCTAATGATATAGGTTTGAATAACCTCACTTACTTCTACAGATGGTTGCGTAGGCCCCCTTGATACTTTATGAGTACTTTTGTATTCTTTGCTGAGATACCTGGAATTATGACCATATTTCTAAATTATTTGGTGTAATCTTATATACTCTGCCTCTACTTCTGCTTGAAGTAATTCCATTAGATCCATTGGTCCTCTATATACTTGGCAGGGTAAAATTGTGACTTTATGAGTGTTTTGAAATACTCCCACTTGGTCTCTAGAGGATCTCCATCCAACCTCAAGGTATTTGTGTGGCTTCCCACTAGGTCAATGCATGACCCTCTAATTTCAACCAAGCAAATGAAATATTTTGTTCTTTCTTTATATGATCAACACTAAAGTAAACTTCTAATTGCTCCATCTAGTGGTTTAACTTCAGAGCATCAACCTCACCTTGATACGACTTGATGTTTACCTTCATTTCCATTTTGAATAAGGATTGTGAATGGTTCATGGCTCTCGAACGAGATTAATCCCTTTTGGGTTCTTTCTTAGATTCCCTCTTTGGTTCTTCCCAGTTTTTCGATTTTCCCTTCGATCTAACCTTCGTGTTAGAACCTCCATATTATACGAATAACCCAAGCTAATTGGTTCAGGCCACCATGAGTAGGCTCAGATTCAATTTATATATGTGACTTGTGCTTCCAACCACACAAACCTTTCCATTGCGGAATCTTGAGGGTTGTTGACAAATTCATTGACTATTGTTGGGGTTTTATGACTTTCAGCTTAACCAATCTACATCCCTTGTAAATACCCACAATATATCCAAACAAACCTACTTTGATACTAATAGGATCCATAAACTACCATGAATATTCCACTAGACAACTCTTTATCATCTGCAACATGCTACCTTGGTCAATTTTCTTAGTAAGGTGCAGTCCAAGCCAAGGCATCAGATTGATTAATTCATGGCAATAGGCCTCAACCTTGTCATCGTGATCGTGCATATCCTGCCTTATCACCATGGTATTTTTACCGAGAAAACCTTCCCTTATCTCATCCTCCAGCTTCTTGACTTCCACATCTACTAGAATGCTTTTCTTCCTTAATCATACCCTTTCTTCTTCAAGTTCTTGGAGCCTAGCATTTGCTTGTTTGATTTCTTCTTTCAAGGTTTCATGAATCGTCTTATCTACTGGTGCTATCATGTGCAGTCTAAGCTTTTCATGTACTCTAGGGATTACAGTGTTTGCTTTATACTCTAGCCCTGGTGGTGCCTATGTGGTCAAGTTCTTGCACGTGATCCTATAAGCCCATAGAACTACTGGTATGTGTAGGTCCCAGTCAGTCCGCTTCACATTGTGGACCTTATTCAGTACTTCACGTGCTTTGTTAAAGGCTTCTTCATAGATATCATTTTGTACACTTGGTCTTTCCACACTTTCTCGTCCCAACCAGAGGGGTTGTTCACACCATTGCCTTACCCGCACTTGCTTACTGATCGTGTCTCCTACCACGAGGACTGTGTGCACTCATGCAGGTTTCACACCATATGCCTGTATCCACTTGGATAGGTAGGTGTGCAGGCCATTTCGTCCGACAATCTTGTCTGTTAATTACATCAGAGGCTTCCCAAACCATGTGCACATCATTATTCTGCAGTCGCGCCAGTCCTCAAAACTTCTTTGGTGTGTACCCTACCATCTTGCGGGCATATCTCACAGTACCCATTTCAAAGCGTCGAAGTGCTGTTGTTCTGACACTTCTCTTTCAAATTTGTTCAGGAAGTCATCCACCTCACTTAATCCGTCATACATAGGCATATCTCTTACCTCTATTGCTATGTAGCGCAGCGACCTTGTCATCATGTTACAGTTGAGTGTGGTTACCTCGTGTAACCAATTCTGCCATCATTCTATATCCTTGTCAGAATCTGATGTGCAGGAGCTTTCGCGCTCCCATGAGATTCGACAATTCGCATTTGGATTTACCTAATCTTTCTCCCATGTGGTTATCTTGTAGATGCAGTTCAGATCATTGTTGCTGTCACAAGTTGCGCATTGGCTTAGTGTAGCATGATCCTTCTATAGGGTCTAAAGGTACCACTATGAGTAAATATTTTTTGTCAAATATCATCGCGTGCTTCTTTAGATTTATCACTCCATTCATGTCAGTGGCCCAATCTATTCCCAATAGCACAGGGTAGGGATTGCTATCATCAACAATCTCTATTACCTTGGAATCTGCTAGCGTACTTGCTCCTTCGATATCTACTGTGATTCCCAGCAATCTCCCCATAGGTAGGATCTTTTGCTAGTTTTCCCTTCACAATTAGATAGGAGACCATTGCAGCGCAGGCCTGATCATGCGCTCCCATGTCTACTTTGGCAGGATGTTCACGTCTGATCCTAGATCCATAATCACTTGGTCCATCTCATATTCCCCAATTTGCACAGTCAATCTCATCTCCCTCCCTTCTTGTTCACATGGTGTGCTTTCTGAGCTTCCGAACTACGCGCAATTATCCTGGCGTGGTCCCAGCACATCTAGTTATGAGTTCTTGCAACCCATTTACAGCCTTGCTATCATGCAAGAACTTCATGCATGTCTCTAAGAATGGAGTGAGCATCAATGGGTCCATTTCCAGCTCCAGCCTGTCTTTACTTCTTGAAGTCGAGGCATCAGCGAAGCTCCTCTTAGCTTCCATGAAGGTCTCCCTAGCACACTCCAAATCAAATTCCGGTTCCTTCGTTGGAGCCTTGTGAACCCAAGTAATTTCTTTAGGATTCTTGCCTTTGTCATCCCCTATCATAATTCCACTCCGAAGCACGATATTTACATTAGGGTCTTCCTCGCGTGGCTCAGAACTCATCATTTGCAGGTTCTGAGTAGGGAGGTTGGAGTGCTCCTTTATCACGCACATCCGCTATCAGTGTGGGATAATCCTCCATCTCATGATCAAACAACGTACAATACAAGCATGATGGTTGCGTTAGATTTGTATAATCGTAGGCATAACGCCCTGGCCCTCCACAATTGTAACATATCAGCTATTCGCGATCTCTTCCTGGTCCCCCTCCACCTCGACCTCGTCCACGCCTCTAAAATTTGGACTGCGCCATTCCTGCATTTTGATCAAGGGGCTGTGTTTTGGCCTGAACTTTGTAGGTAGGAGTTTGATCCATCATCAGCTCAAAACTTCTATAGGTGCACTCATCATTTCCTACTAACCTAAAAAAGTTATAGAACAACTACTATGAATTCTGCGTATACTTCTATAATGGATGGTAGTTATCTGTAGCATGATTTCCTCCTATTTGAAAAATCATGCACCATAGTGTAGGCGCCGCACTTGGTCCTTCTTGTGCCTCCAGTCGTAGTGGGATTAGCCCTCCTCCCACAAGGTAATTCAAAAACACTGGGTAGTGGTCATGGTCATACCTCTAGCCCTTGCATTTTACACACCATACCTCATCGCGCATCTCTAGGTAGGTTGTCCTGTCATGTTTCAAGATCTGCATCTCAAGGCACATGTTTCTCAACTGTGCATGAATCTGCCGAACTCTTAGGTTGGGATCTTGTATCGGGGTCTTGTGCAATCTCATCGCAACCTCCAAGGCCTTGCTCTGAGTGCTTAACCTCTGTTGCAATAGCGCGTTCCGTAGATGCGGCGTTAATGATGCTACAAACCATTCACGGTGTTGCCCATCTGTTAATGTCATGTTCGCTTCATGAATTATGCACTTCAATATTTGATCCAAATCCCACGGGGTTTCGCCTAGTAGAATTGTGATTTCCTTTAACCCAATGATCGACTGTGCCTCTGACTTTGGCCTATTAAATTCTTTGTTTTGCGCAACTTGGATATCTACAATCCTTGTATTCAGATTGTCATTGGAATGCTTAATGTACCGGGTCAGCACACGATCCTGCAGAGTGCTAACCAATGTTTCCTTCTTTATATTGTCATCCATGACTCCCTGTGCTTCCCATAGAGCTTTTATCATGAACCAAAACTGGTCCGGATCTTCATTCCCTACTCCCTTGAACACTGGTGTCTTTATCGTGCTTTCCATACTACTTCACGGCAGTGGTGAAGGTGGTATGGATGAAGATGGGGGTGAAGACAGTGAAACTGATGGTGGTGTGGGTGGGGGTGGTATGCATGAAATTCTCTATATTATCAGATTGATCACACTTCTTGCCAAGACCTTCACAATCTCTTCTTCACCCCTCGTGGAGGTGAAATCAAGGGGCTAGTTTCTAGTTCTATGCTACCTTTGTTTTTGTAGATCCTCCCACTTCGTGTAGCCCCAAACATCAATTTATTCGCATAACCTATTTTTCACACAGTAGCATTTTAATCCAAATGTTCAAAGATTTAACGTACTTACCTCGCAGTCCTTTGAGGAAGCATCATTCTACCTTGCTATAATTGACTGAAGTATCTACCGCAAATTCGGTGATGAATCCTCCTATGATTCGATCAAGCCAGTGATCAACAACATGGATGATTTTATCTTCCAATGCTTCCAATATGTGCACCAATTCTGAAGTCCACATAATAGGTTTGTCAAGTTTACACCTTCCTTGGCTATCTACTAGTTTCACGATCCACTCGTACAACTCAATTGGGAAGGATGCAAAGAAAATTTCGTTGATCCCTTATATAAGTAGCAGTCTAACCACTCTTCCATTGATAGTTGTAGATTCCTGTTTTCCTGCACCACGAAATCATGAATCTTCCCGTCCAACCAATCTTCAATTCCTTTCTTTGTTGGATTCCAATGATACGACATCAGACATCTTTATGCATATCCTAGTCCCGACAATGGAACCATTTATTGGTTTGATGGGGCCGGACCTAGGTTCAAAGTTAATTAGCCAAACAAATCCTTGTACTAATAGCCCTTTTAGCAACAATCCGTGGAGCGCAGATTGAGGTCTCACCCAAAGTAGTATGGGAGGGTGCTAGAACCAGGTTTCTGCACCCTTGAGATGTCTAAGAGGTTCGACTAGTCCCACTGTTTGTCCCTGCGCGCAGGTCACTTAGCGCACTTCCTTGTTCCTCATGACCTGATACAATGCCTTCGCACAACCCTAACCAGGGGTTATGGAGCTTCCACGCTGCTAGAGTCACACTTTGCGTTGTTACTCGAGATCTTAATTATCTTCCTATACCAGTTAATTACTTCCGCGTACTTGGATGTCTTATGTTATAATTATTTATACAAAACATTTATACATTCGCGCAATAAATAAACAATATACTTGCAAATTATGCCCAATCGTATATTAAAATAGGAAAAGATGCACAAAAATATGGTAAAATTCTCTTTATTGATTCTTCTAATGGTTACAGACTCAAATTTCCCTACGCACTCAACTACAGACTACTTGGCCTCTGAGCACTCAGCTGCAGAGCCTTCCCCTACTCTACAACCCAAAGACACACTTTACACTTTTACTCAATCACTTAGACTTCTCGTCCTCCTATGCCTCTATCGATTATCTTATACACTTAGAGCCTCGCTCTATTTATACAATCCCATGGTCTGGAGACCATGGGTAAGTCTATCCGGTCAACATTATATTACATGAACAAGGGCAAACAACCCTGTGACTCTATTATGATTTCGCACTCCGCGCCTGCAACTCACAGAGCTTTTACAAAAGGATTTGGTCAAAACTTGGGCTTTAAGCCCCAAAACATTCCTTGGGGGGATTCCATGCCCAACACTTTGGTGGCCTCCCTAACTTTCCATGCTTCTTCTGTAGTCTCCTCCTCCTGTGAATAAAACCCTACATTCTTTTCTGTATCCTCCCACTTATTTCTTTCTTCTTCTTCTTTTCTTCCTTCCAACATACCTAAAAGCAATCGTAGACTAAACTTCAAGCCAATCCAATTGACTTTGAGTCTTTGTAGTTATTTCTTGTACACTGGAGTTCTATTTAGTGCATCTCTCATTCTGTTAGGAGAATGATATTCTCTGATTTTTAGGCTGTAGGGTAAGGTGTTCCATGTCCTTTGGTAGGCTTGCTGGCTGTCATCTCCTAGAAATATTAGCATGTCTTCAAAATGAGTGACTGGTTGTTCTTGTATAGCAAGGTATCTTGGTGCAAGCTTGGGATCATTTGCAATGAGGTTGTGAGTGCCGATGATAGATATTGGGTTAGACAGTTTTGCTCTGATCATAAGGGGCGTTGCTTCTTCTTTTACCAATACCTCTTTCATTTCTATAGCTCTAGCCTCCTCATGACTCATCCAATATGCCCAGGCCATTGATTGTAAGTTCCCTAGCTTTGGATTTGGGTCCCACACATTTAAATCTACCAAAGATAAATTGTGTAGGTAGAACTTAGATATCTTTGCTCTATCCTCTAGGGTGCTTTGATCACAGAGGTCAATGAATTGTCTGTAGTCTTGGAAAGGCATAGTTCCTCTTTGTTCTAGGGTCTTTTTTTGGAATTATAGCCATTGTTCCTTGAGGTATAAGGCATATGACTTTGCTGGCATCCTGCATTGGATTGCCTCCATGGATAAACTAGCCATAGTTTCCAATTGGCCTTCCTTTTCTTGTAGCTGCTTCCTTAGCCATGTGTTCTCAACCTCTAACTAAGATTTCATTATTGTTTCCCTGTCTCTTATGCTACTTCTCTTTCCATTTCTTTTAATTTCTCTTCCATGTGGTCTACATCCTCTACCCCTTTTGATATAGCAATTTGCATCCACCTATGTGTCCTTTCCCTCTCTTTTTCAAGTTCAAAGAATAGAGGATTGGAAAATTTTTGTGGTATCACCATGCTTGCTTCAACGAATTTGTATTTGGATCTAAGGTTTGGGTGTGGGATAGGTTCCTTCAGTTCTTGGGCATATTCCTCTATTTTTTATTGAGTAATTCCTTAATGGTCTCTTTTCTTTATTTCCTGTAGTTTTGACAGGTTTTCCTATGGGATTTTTTCTACTTCCTATAGGTCTGACTATGTCTCATGTAGGATAAATGTTCCTTTTTTTGAGGTTGACCTGATGACAGGCCTCCTAAAATAGGTGATTGGAGGCTTGGGAGAGGCTTTTATTTATGTTCCTTCCCCTTATTCCATATAGGGACTGCTTTCTCTTGTTGTTTTAGTGAGTCCTCTAACAATTGGAGTTTTGGTAGGGGTGTGAGGTCTCCCTTTTCTAATCCTGGTGCTCTTTCTTGTCCTGAAGTAAAGTGAAGTTTTCCTTTTCCTATTTCCCTTTGATTTTACATTTGTACATAGGGTAGTTAGAGCACCTGCTGCCTCTTTCTCTGTAGGCTCTAGAGACACTCTTGGTGATTCTTCTTCTTCTCTTCTCTGTGTTTTAGAATTGTGTTCATCCTTTTGTACTTCATCCTCTTTTTCATCTTCTTCTCCATCCTCTTTGTCTTCTTCTTTTCCATTCTCTGATTCTTCCTCTTTGTCATCTTCTATTTCTTCTATTTCTTCATTTTCCTCATATATTTCTTCTTTTGTTTCCTCCTCTGTTTCTTCTTTATTGTCCTCATCTGTTTCTTCTCCTCCCTTACTAGAAGTAGGGCTTCTGTGATACTCAATTGCCTGGATTGCACCTTCTTCTTGTATGTTTGTAAACGTTGACCATGCAATAGGGATTCTTAATTTGTTTAGGGCATCTTCTAGGAGGAGTTTGATCAACCCATGGTGTGCTAGTTGTTGATGTTTCCCTTCTTGTACCTACTAGTCTCACAGAGGCTTTCCGGTATTATCGAAGGAAAGAACCTCCAAAAGCAGATAGATGATCTTCAGAGGAAGGACCAAATTTTACAAGAGAGGATTCAGTTGTGGCAGGATGATGCCCTCAAAATTTATCAGGTAATGGATGAAAGGCTCAAAGAGTTGAAGGAAAGGGAGAAAAAGATACTGTAGAAGGCTGCCAGCCCAATCATAGAGGCATTACTCGAGGAGGCGCGTTGGGAGGAGAAACAAATGGCATAGATAGTCCAGTAGTATAATGCAGTCTAGAATAGAATTGCAGTGAAAATCAAGGGAACTGCAATTGAGTGGTTTGGGATGAGTCACAGGTGAGTGTTGGGGACCTGTTGGGTGCAACCGAACTTGGTCCAAGTTTTGCTCAAATACTCCACGTTTTGGGAGTGTAGCCGGTGAATTTCTATTCATCGCACAATGTTTAGGGGCTTTGGGGTGGGTCAAAAATCCCTTATTTTGTAATGGGTATCAGGTATTAGTCCATTGTTTTGTTGGATCCATGGTATCTAGGCCATGGTATTGTAGTAAGGAAACTGATATAAGGAATATGTAATACTTTGTCGAAGATAATGAAGAATAGATAGAATTCATATATTAATCATATTTTTTGCCTATATTTTTGGGAAGGCTCCATAGCTGAGTGCACGGAGGCCTTGAAGAGTCTGCAGCTGAGTGCATAGACCACCTAACGCTGGATGCACAAGTCGAAGAAGTGTATGTATTGAATATATTTATTAATAAAGAAGAAGTTTTAGTGAACTATGCAAAAGAATATATATTATACTATTCTCTATTATGTTTATGTGTTAAGTACCAATTTGTGAATTTAATCATCAGCACAAAGTTATTCATGTATGTGAAGTTGTAGATAGATATAATACATAAGTGAACACATGGGCGCCACAACGCGCATATCCCTCTGGCTACAGAAAATTGGTTCTGCAGCCTCCCATAACTGCTTCGGGTGAGAGTACAATCTTCTTGCAAGTCGTTTCCAAAAGGGCCAGTGGTTGAGGGTTTTGTTGGTGCACAGTGCACTCTAAACCAAGGTAAAACCCCCTTAAACCAACACTCCTTATTCTTCTTCACAAAAAATGCAACTTTGATAACATTTAGCATACCATGCACATTATTCCATTGATGGCACAATTATGGAATGAATACATTTTCATATGCCATGTCCTATAGCAGCCTCCCACCCAATGGAGGATTTTCACCAACAATGGCTCCAACCATCATTGCACCATAGGAAGTCCAAGAAAGTGCAGCCTAATCAACACTTGTGCTACTACCGAGAACAAACCCTACTTGAAAAGTTGCCACAACAAGCATGCTTAATTGGGCTTTGACTAGCTCCCAAAAGCATTGTCCATAATGTTTAATCAATTCCACTACCCTTCATTTAGTAATTACAACACTACCAGTTTTTGCAATCACATCAAGGGAATTTCTATTGTGTATATGACGCAAATGATGAACTTTTGGGCAGATCCACAACCTTTTGTAGTTCCTCAAAATATCAACCCCAAACATTGTTGCACTTAGTGCACGTTCTACTATGTAATATCAGAATCTGATGTCGTTCACCTCCAAAGTTTGTAGGAATTTAGAAGGTAAGTTCCTCAGACATAACACCAAAGGACATCACCCACAAAAAGATCAAAAATCAATACACCAGTATTCTTAATGTGGTTAAAACCCCCAAAGAGGGAAACAGTCCATGGCTTGAGCCAACGCAGCCACTTCGGGCAATTTATTAATAAAAGAATGAAAATTTACATAAGATTCTCTCATGAACAGTTACCCTACAAATGACCCTCCATTCTCTTTAAATATAGATCATGGACCAATCGAGTGTTAAGCCATGGATCAAGTGTCTAATACCGAGGAGAGAATGAATTGTCAGATCACTTCATGTGTAGAACATATAGTGACCGTCAGATTGTAAGTTATAGAAGTAATTAGTAAAGAAACACACTTTACCTAACTCTATACTAGACCAAGTTATACTTAACTATTTCCTATGCTAGAATATCCTAACATCCCCCCTTAAGAAAAACTTGGAATAGGATTGGAGGATGTACAAATATGACACAATAGGAGAAGGAAGGAGGTATTAGAGCCTATCCCCCCTTAGCGAAAACTTCCTAAACTCAAACCATAAATTGAAGTTTAGTAAACTTCGCCTCTATGAGAGCCTTTGTAAAGATTTTTGCAACTTGTTCATCTGAGGAACAATATTGCACTTCAATAACATGGTCATGAATGAGCTTTCTGATGAAGTGCATGTGCAGTTCAATGAGTTTTATGTGTTGATGTTGGACTAGATCTTTCCACAATTGAATGACACTTTGATTATCACACCAAAGTGTAGTCAAATGATGCTGCTGAAAGCCAAACTCTGACAGGATCTGGCGAAGCCATAGGGCTTCCTTACTAGCTTCTACGACACCACGATACTCTGCTTCTGCTGAAGAAAGAGAAATGGCACTTTGTTTCTTGTAAGCCCATGTAATAGGTCCTGAACCAAGAGTTAACACATAATCTGTAGTATACTTCCAATCATTAGGGTCACTAGCCTAATCAGAATCAGTGAAACTAACCAATAGAGGAGATGCTTCTACACTGTAATGAATCCCAAAATGAACTGTACCTCAAACATAACGAAGTATTCTTTTAATTTCTTTCCAATGACTTTCATGTGGGTTTTTCATTAACCAAGCAATAAGGCCAACAACAAAGGAAAGGTTGGGATGAGTATGGGTCAGATACAAAAGCTTTCCTATAAGTTGATGATATATGGTAGCATCAACTTCAGGGGAAGTAAAAGTGACTGAAATTTTTTCTCCAGATTGAAAGGGAGAAGGGGTTGGCTTATAGTCTTCCATGTGAAAATGGTGTAGAAGATCACAAGCATACTTGGACTGGGAAAGTGAAATACCTTCCTTGGATTTCAAGACTTGAAGACCAAGAAAATAATGCAGGTGTCCTAAGTCTGTCATTTCAATCTTCTTTTTAAGGCTAGACATCACATGGTTTATAAGGTTGGAATCACTACCAGTAAGGATAAGATCATCAACATAAAGAACAAGAATGATAAGGGACTTGCCCACTTTCTTGGTGTAGACAATATTGTCAGAATGACACCTAGAAAAGCTAGTTTCTAAAAGAAATCTATCCATTTTGGCATACCAATCCCGAGGGGCTTGCGTGATACCATAAAGGGATTCCTTAAGCTAGCATACAAGGCTAGAGTCTGTTTGTAAAATGACAATAGGTTGTTCCATATAGATTTCTTGATGCAAGTCCCCATGAAAGAAGGTAGATTTAACATCCATCTGATGGAATTCCCATTTTAAAGAGGCAGCAAGGGAAAGAACAAGGTGGAAAGAGTTCATTTTGGCAATAGGGGAGAAGGTTTCAGTATAATAAATTCCTTCAACTTGTGAAAAACCCTTAGCAACAAGACAAGTTTTATGTTTATCAAATTTTCCATCTGGTCCATACTTGGTTCTATAAGCCCATTTGCATCTAAAATGTTTTCGTCCCTTTGGAAGAGGAACAAGATCCCATGTATCATTTGCCAATAATGAACGATATTCTTCATTCATAGTTGTGTCCTAATCTGGATGGCCTGAAGCTTCTGCAAAGGTGTCAGGATCATAATTCGCTGAAGCTTGAGCCAGTAAAGAAGAGGCTCTATTGAACTGAGAACATGTACATTGCTGATCTATAGGATCACCAGCAAGAGCACCTGCTACATCCTGATTAGAACAGACCCATTTTGGAAGCTGAGGAGCTGAAGGAGGATCCTAAGAAGGTGGGGGAATATTGTCATCCTCGCTTTCATCATTTGAAGAAGAAATGCTTTCAAAAGTAGAAGGGATAGAGAGAGGTGGCACATCCGACGAACTAGGCTCATAGGCCGATATATTTTCAGAAAAATTTACATCTCTTCTAATGTGTTGGGCATGGAATCCTCCCAAGGCATGTTTTGGGGCTCAAAGCCCAAGTTTTGACCAAATCTTGTTGTAAAGATCTGCCAATTGCGGGCGCGAGGCGCGAAAGTATGATAGAGTCATAGGGTTGTCCACCCTAGTTTTGTAATGTAATGTCAGCTGGACAGACCTATCCATGGTCTGTGGACCATGGGATTGTAAATAGAATGAGGCTCTAAGTGTAAAAAAATAGAGGAGAGAGAATAGAAGGATGAGAAGTCTGAGTGATTGAGTTGCAGTGTGAAGTGTGTCTTTGGGTCGTAGAGTAGGAGAAGGCTTTATAGCTGAGTGCGTAGAGGTCTCGTAGTCCGCTGTTGAGTGCGCAATCCCCTGCAGCTAAGTGCACAGGGCGAGTCAAGTTTGTAACCATGGAAAGAATCAATAACGATAATTTTGGTTATAATTTTGTGTATGTGTTCTTGGGCTAATGCATGATTGATATCATTTGCAAATACATTGTTTATTTACTGCGTTCACCTGTATGCTTGTTTTATGTTGTTAAGTATAACTTAAAGCACTCTAGTAGGCAAAGATAATTAACTAACATTGGAATATAAGTAAGGTCTTGGGTAATAACACAGAGTGCGGTGCTCAGCCCCTGGGTATGGCTGCACGAAGGTAGTCTATTAGGCCGCGAGGACCGGGAAAGTGCGCAAAGCAACTTGAGCATAGGGACAAATCGTGGACCAGTCAAACTCATCAGACATATCTAGGGTGCAGAAACCTTGTTCTAGCACCCTCCCATACTACTTCAGGTTAGACCTCAGTCCATGCTCCGCAGAATGTTGCCGAAAGGGCCAGTAGTATCAGGATTTGTTTGGCTAATTAACTCCAAATGTGGGTTAGGCCCCAAAAAGCTAACAAATGGTTTCGTTTCCGGGACTAGGATCTGCATAAAGATGTCTGATGTCATATCATTGGAATCTAACCAAGAAAGGAATTGAAGAGTGGTTGGACAAAAGGATTCACAAGTTCACGGTGCAAGAAAACAGGAATCTGCCACTGTTAAAGGAAGAGTGGTTAGATTGCTACTTATATACGGAAATCCATGAATTTCTTTTGCATCCTTCCCTACTGAGTTGTACAATTGGATCGCAAGGCTAGCAGATAGCCAAGGAAGGCGTAAACTTGACAAACCTATTGTGTGGACTCCAGAATTGGTGCGCAGACTGGAAGCATTAATGTGCAGACTGGAAGCATTAGAAGATAGGATTACACACACTGTCGATCACTAGCTGGATCAAGTCATAGGAGGATTCATCACTAAATTTGCGGTAGATACTTCAGTTAGCTATAGCAAGGTAGAATGACACTTCCTCAAGGGGCCGTGAGGTAAGTATGTTAAATATTTTAACACTTGAATTAAAATGCTACTGTGTGAAACACAGGTTATGCGAATAAATTGATGTTTTGGGCTACGTGGAGTGGGAGGATCTACAGAAATGAAGGTAAAATAGAACTAGAAACTGTCCCCTTGATTTCACCTTTGTGCGGAGGCGAAGAAGAGCTCATGAAGGTTTCACCAAGAAGTGCATTCAATTTGATAAAGCAGAGAATTCCATGCATACCACCCCCACCCACACGACCAATAGTTTCACCATATTCACCCCTGACTTCTCCCATACCACCTCTGCCACCACCGGAAAGTAGTATGGCCAACACGATAAAGCTACCAGTTTTCAAGGGAGTAGGGAATGGACATCTGGACCAATTTTGGTTCATGCTAAAAGCGGTATGGGAAGCACAGGGTGTCACGGATGACAATATAAAGAAGGCAATGTTGATTAGCGCTCTGCAGGATCACACACTAACTTGGTACATTAAGCATTCCAATGACAATCCGAATGTGGGGATAGTGGATATCCAAGCTGCAATAAACAAGGAATTTAGCAGACCAGAATTGGAGGCATAGTCAATCATTGGATTCAAGGAAATCACAATGCTACCAGCTAAAACCCTGTGGGAGTTGGATCAAAGAAGGAAGTGCACAATTTGTGAAGTGAACATGACCTTAATAGATGGGCAACACTGCGAATGGTTTGTAGCCTCGTTAACACCACATCTACGGAATGCGCTGTTGGAGAGGTAAATCCCCTCTACAGATAGAGGCGATCCATACTAGCCCAGAACGGGTCTAGCAACAATCAAACAATGCTATCACGCAAGTTCCTAATTGCAAATAAAGAGTAGGTGATGAAGACCTACTTGAGATCCAATGCTTTAGTTCGTAGGAGAGATGGCGCTCGCGTTCCTTTGCCTTGGCCGGTCACGATCCTCCACTATCCACGTGAATGGACACCTGCACACAAAGAGAACAAACACAAACCCAAGCGTGAAATCTAATATATGCAATTATATATCAGTCAGGAAAGATATAATTCAACATCAACCATTACAAGTACGACGAGAATGGAACCATATTGATAGTCATCTATTTATTAATATTCAACAAAGGAGAATACAACCAGCGTCCTGACGTCAAGTCCTCCTTTGGCTGGGTGCTCAGCTACACAAGTCTTGCAAAAGCTTGAAGGGGTAAGGGACAAGCTCTCTCTCTCTTTAGTGACAAAGTCTCCTTACTTAGGGAAAGCCTTATGGATACAAAGAAGGCTTCTTGCAACTCCAACCTTTTGATATCTTCCTTTCAGTACAAGTATTGCCACAAGAGTCAAAGCTATTAGAACGAGAACTAGAACTAGAACTAGAACTAGCTTGCTCAAGCCAAGAGAACAAGATTTTATAGAGGAGAAGGAAGAGAAAAGGTCAATCCCCCACAATCATGGATTTGGCTTCATTACTTGGAAACTTCCATGGAATGGTGGCAAACAACTTTCCATCCAAGGAGATTCAAAGCCAAATCATCCTCACTCAACTTGGAATCAGTTTGGCGAATGAGGTGGATAGAAACTTCAGAGGTTTGAGTGGTTGAAAACCTTGCCCAACATGGTTGGTGCGATTGCGACTCTGAGACAGAGTGCCAATGGCGTGCCCTTTCCTTAGGATTTTCCCCATTGGCGCGGGCATAACACAGGGCACCAACGCTAATGCAAAAAGGGCTATTTTTAGGGGCAATGAGCAGGAGATGTCTTAAGGGCATATGAAGCTCATGTTTAGAGGTAAATAAGACAAGTGGTTTCAAGTCTTGTCACTTCTCAAAAGTCTTAGAATGGGTCCTCCAAGATGCAGGAGAGGGCTAACAGGGACGGTGACAAACGGTGACAAATTACTGTGTAACATGCGCTATCACAAAAAAGGCTAACAACTCAGGCCGAAGTTGTGGAGGTCACGATGAGATTGCAGGAGACTCCAATACGAGATCATAACCTGGGAGTCTAGCAGATTCACACACAATTGAAGAACTTGTGCCTTGAGATGTAGAGTTTGAAACAAGATAGGAAGGCTCGTCCAGAAGTGCACGACGAGATATGGCGTGTAAAGTGCAAGGACAAGGGGCACAACAAGGACCACTACCTGGTGTTCGCGAATTACCTCATGGGAGGAGGGACAATTCCATTGAGACCAGAGGCACAAGTACAACCAAGCATAGCACCTGCATTGTGGTGTGCAATTTATCAGATAAGAGGGAAGCATGCTATAGATAACTGCCATCTATTACAGAAGTATACGTAGAATTCACATCAGTTGTTATGTAATTTTTGTAGGTCAGTAGGAGTAGGCCATGATGAGCACACCTGTAGAATTTATGAATTGATGATGGATCGAACTCCCACCTACAAAGTTCAGGCTAAAACATGGCCCCTAGATGAAAATGCAGGAATGATGCGCATTGGATTTCAGGGGCGCGGATGAGGCCTAGGTGGAATAGGACTAGGAAGAGGTTGTGGGTAGATGATATGTTACAATTGCGAAGGGCTAGGGCATTATGACTGTGATTGTATAAATCCAATGAGACCATCAGGCTTATATTGTATGCAATTTGATCATGAGACAGAGGACTGTCCCACACTGATAGTGAGGTTGCGCGATAAAGGAGAACACTAGCCTCCCCCGACTCAGAACCTGCAAATGATGAGGTTTGAGCCGCGCGAGGAAGACCCCAATGTAAATATTGTACTCCAGAGAGGTATTGCAATGGGGGATGACAAAGGTAAGTAGCCTGAAGAAAGTACCTAGGTTCACAAGGCTCCAACAAAGGAATCAAAAGTTGATTTGGAGTGCACTAAGGAGACCTTCATGGAAGCTAAGAGGAGCTTTGCTGATGCCTCCACTTTAAGAAGTAAGGACAGACTGGAGCCGCAAATGGACCCATCGATGCTTACTACATTCTTGGAGACATGCATGAAGCTGATGCATGACAGCAAGGTTGTGAAGGGGCTGCAAGAACTCATAACTAGATGTGCTGGGACCGCGCCAGGAGAACCGCGCATAGTCCGAAAGCTTTGGAAGCACATGACGTGAACAGGAAGGGAGATGAGATTGATCACGCAGATCGGGGAATATGAAATGGATCAAGTGATTTTGGATCTAGTATTGGACATGAACATCCTACCAAAGTAGACAGGGGAACGCATGGGCAAGCCTGTGTTGCAATGGTCTCCTATCTAATTACGAATGGCGAACCAGCAAAATATCCTACCTATGGGAAGATTGCAGGGAATCACCATAGATATTGAAGGTGCGAGAACACTAAAAGATTTTGAAGTGATAGAGATTATTGATGACAACAATCCCTATCCTGCGCTACTGGGAATAGATTGGGCCATTGACATGAATGGAGTGATAAATCTAAAGAAACACAAGATGATTTTTGAGAAAAAGTCACTGCACGTAGTGGTATCTTTAGACCCTACGGAAGGATCATGCTACACATAGCCAGTGCACGACTACGACAGTGACAATGATCTAGACTACATCTACAAGATAACTTCATAGGAGAAATATTGGGTAAATCCAACCACGGATGGCTAAATATCTTGAGAGTGCAAAAGCTCCTGCACATCAGATTTTGATGAAGAGATAGAACGATGGCAAAATCGGTTACACAAAGTAACCACGCTCAACTGTAACAAGATGACAAGGTCATTGCGCTATGTAGTAACAGAGGTAAGGGATCTACTTATGTATGATGGTCTAGGTGAAGTGGAGGATTTCCTGAACAAATGTGAAAAAGAAGTGCTAGAGCAATAGCGTTTCGACGCTCTGAAATGGGTACTGTGTGCTACGCCCACAAGGTGGTGGGGTACGCACCAGAAAAGTTTTGAGGAATGGCACAAATACAGAAGGATGATGCACCTACAATATTGGGAAGCCTCAGATGTGGATAAAAGCCAAGTATGATAGACGAAACAGCCCGCGCGCCGACCTTTCCAAATGGATACAAGAATATATGAAACTTGCAGGGGTACACACAATACTCGTGGTAGGAGACATGATCGAGATGGAGGTGTGGGAAAGACAGTGGCATGAACGACCCCTCTATTTGGGACCAGGAAGTATGGTAAGACCAAGCGCACAAAAGCATATTCACGCAAAATCTTTTAACAAAGTACGCGAAGCACTAAACATGGTCCACCATGTGAAGTGGGCTGACTGGGACCTGCACATACCAGTGGTTCTCTAGGCATATAGGACCGTGTGTAAAACCTTGACCACATGGGCAACTCCGAAGCTGATGTATGAAGCAAATGCAGTAATCCCCGTGGAGCATGAAAAGCCTAGTCTGTGCATAGTAGCACCAGTAGATATGATGGTTCGCAGAGCCTGAAAAGAAGGGATCACAAAGCTGCAAGAAGAAAAACGCATCGAACTTGAGGAAGAAATCTAACAGGGAAATTTTAGGGTCCAAGAACTTGAAAAAGAAAGGGTGTAATTAATAAGGGAAATTTCTTTAGTAGAAGCCGAAGTCAAGAAGCTAGAAGATGAGATAAGGGGCAAGTTTCTCGATAAGAAGACCATGGTGATAAAATAGGGTGTGCACGATCATGCTGATAAGCTTGAGGACTATTGTCACGAATTGATCAGTCTCATGCCTTGGATTGGACATCATATTACTAAGAGAATTAACCAGGGTGATGCACTGTAAAGGATAAGGTGCGTGACACCATTAGTAACGGTAAAAGGTAGGTATTTCCCAGGAAGAATGTTAGATGAAGGGATAGAGAGAGGTGGCACATCCGCCGAGCTAGGCTCGTAGGCTGATATATTTTCAGAAAACTTTACATCTCTTCTAATGTGTTGGGCATGGAATCCCCCCAAGGCATGTTTTGGGGCTCAAAGCCCAAGTTTTGACCAAATCTTGTTGTAAAGCTCTGCCAATTGCGAGCGCGAGGCGCGAAAGTATGATAGAGTCATAGGGTTGTCCACCCTAGTTTTGTAATGTAATGTCAGCTGGACAGACCTATCCATGGTCTGTGGACCATGGGATTGTAAATAGAACGAGGCCCTAAGTGTAAAAAAATAGAGGAGAGAGAATAGAAGGATGAGAAGTCTGAGTGATTGAGTTGCAGTGTGAAGTGTGTCTTTGGGTCGTAGAGTAGGAGAAGGCTTTATAGCTGAGTGCGTAGAGGTCTAGTAGTCCGCAGTTGAGTGCGCAAACCCCTGCAGCTAAGTGCACAGGGAGAGTCAAGTTTGTAACCATGGAAAGAATCAATAACGATAAGTTTGGTTATAATTTTGTGTATGTGTTCTTGGGCTAATGCATGATTGATATCATTTGCAAATACATTGTTTATTTACTGCGTTCACCTGTATGCTTGTTTTATGTTGTTAAGTATAACTTAAAGCACTCTAGTAGGCAAAGATAATTAACTAACATTGGAATATAAGTAAGGTCTTGGGTAATAACACAGAGTGCGGTGCTCAGCCCTTGGGTATGGCTGCACGAAGGTAGTCTATCAGGCCGCGAGGAACGGGAAAGTGCGTAAAGCAACTTGAGAATAGGGACAAATCGTGGACCAGTCAAACTCATCAGACATCTCTAGGGTGCAGAAACCTTGTTCTAGCACCCTCCTATACTACTTCAGGTTAGACCTCAGTCCATGCTCCGCAGAATGTTGCTGAAAGGTCCAGTAGTATCAGGATTTGTTTGGCTAATTAACTCCAAATGTGGGTTAGGCCCCAAAAAGCTAACAAATGGTTCCGTTTCCGGGACTAGGATCTGCATAAAGATGACTGATGTCGTATCATTGGAATCTAACCAAGAAAGGAATTGAAGAGTGGTTGGACAAAAGGATTCACAAGTTCACGGTGCAAGAAAACAGGAATCCGCCACTGTCAAAGGAAGAGTGGTTAGATTGCTACTTATATACGGAAATCCATGATTTTTTTTTTGCATCCTTCCCTACTGAGTTGTACAATTAGATCGCGAGGCTAGCAGATAGCTCAGGAAGGTGTAAACTTGACAAACCTATTGTGTGGACTCCAGAATTGGTGCGCAGACTGGAAGCATTAGTGTGCAGACTGGAAGCATTAGAAGATAAGATTGCACACACTGTCGATCACTAACTGGATCAAGTCATAGGAGGATTCATCACTGAATTTGCGGTAGATACTTTAGTTAGCTATAGCAAGGTAGAATGGCACTTCCTCAAGGGGCCGTGAGGTAAGTATGTTAAATATTTTAACACTTGAATTAAAATGCTACTGTGTGAAACACAGGTTATGCGAATAAATTGATGTTTTTGGCTATGTGGAGTGGGAGGATCTACAGAAATGAAGGTAAAATAGAACTAGAAACTATCCCCTTGATTTCACCTTTGTGCGAAGGCGAAGAAGAGCTTGTGAAGGTTTCACCAAGAAGTGCATTCAATTTGATAAAGCAGAGAATTCCATGCGTACCACCCCCACCCACACCACCAATAGTTTCACCATGTTCACCCCTGACTTCTCCCATACCACCTTTGCCACCACCGGAAAGTAGTATGGCCAGCGCGATAAAGCTACCAATTTTGAAGGGAGTAGGGAATGGACATCTGGACCAATTTTGGTTCATGCTAAAAGCGGTATGGGAAGCACAGGGTGTCACGGATGACAATATAAAGAAGGCAACGTTGGTTAGCGCTCTACAGGATCACACACTAACTTGGTACATTAAGCATTCCAATGACAATCCGAATGTGGGGATAGTGGATATCCAAGCTGCACTAAACAAGGAATTTAGTAGACCAGAATTGGAGGCATAGTCAATCATTGGATTCAAGGAAATCACAATGCTACCAGCTAAAACCCTGTGGGAGTTGGATCAAAGACGAAAGTGCACAATTTGTGAAGTGAACATGACCTTAAAAGATTGGCAACACCGCGAATGGTTTGTAGCCTCGTTAACACCACATCTACGGAATGTGCTGTTGGAGAGGTAAATCCCCTCTACGGATAGAGGCGATCCCTACTAGCCCAGAACGGGTCTAGCAACAATCAAACAATGCTATCACGCAAGTTCCTAATTGCAAATAAAGAGTAGGTGATGAAGACCTACTTGAGATCCAACGCTTTAGTTCGTAGGAGAGATGGCGCTCACATTCCTTTGCCTTGGCCGATCACGATCCTCCACTATCCACGTGAATGGACACCTGCACACAAAGAGAACAAACACAAACCCTAGCGTGAAATCTAATATATGCAATTATACATAAGTCAGGAAGGATATAATTCAACATCAACCATTACAAGTACAACGAGAATGGAACCATAATGATAGTCATCTATTATTAATAATCAACAAAGGAGAATACAACCAGCGTCCTGACATCAAGTCCTCCTTTGGCTAGGTGCTCAGCTACACAAGTCTTGCAAAGCTTGAGGGGATGAGGGACAAGCTCTCTCTCTCTTTAGTGACAAGGTCTCCTTACTTAGGTAAAGCCTTATGGACACAAAGAAGGCTCTTGCAACTCCAATCTCTTGATATCTTCCTTTC
>APFE031085725.1:11254-21439 GCA_000404065.3 Pinus taeda | reverse complement strand
CAACAAAGGAGAATACAACCAGCATCCTGACGTCAAGTCCTCCTTTGGCTGGGTGCTCAGCTACACAAGTCTTGCAAAAGCTTGAAGGGGTGAGGGACAAGATCTCTCTCTCTTTAGTGACAAAGTATCCTTACTTAGGGAAAGCCTTATGGATACAAAGAAGGCTTCTTGCAACTCCAACCTTTTGATATCTTCCTTTCAGCACAAGTATTGCCACAAGAGTCAAAGCTATTAGAACCAGAACTAGAACTCGAACTAGCTTGCTCAAGCCAAGAGAACAAGCTTTTATAGAGGAGAAGGAAGAGATAAGGTCAATCCCCCACAATCATGGATTTGGCTTCATCACTTGGAAACTTCCATGGAATGGTGGCAAACAACTTTCCATCCAAGGAGATTCGAAGCCAAATCATCCTCACTCAACTTGGAATCAGTTTGGTGAATGAGGTGGATAGAAACTTCGGAGGTTTGAGTGGTTGAAAACCTTGCCTAACATGGTTGGCGCGATTACGACTCTGAGACAGAGCGCCAATGACACGCCCTTTCCTTAGGATTTTCCCCATTGGCGCGGGCATAACACAGGGCACCAGTGCTAATGCAAAAAGGGCCCTTTTTAGGGGCAATGAGCAGGAGATGTATTAAGGGCATATGAAGCTCATGTTTAGAGGTAAATAAGGCAAGTGGTTTCAAGTCTTGTCACTTCTCAAAAGTCCCGGAATGGGTCCTCAAAGATGCAGGAGATGGGTAACAGGGACGGTGACAAATGGTGACAAATTACTGTGTAACATGCGCTGTCACAAAAAAGGCTAACAACTCAGGCCGAAGTTGTGGAGGTCACAATGAGATTGCACGAGACTCCAATACGAGATCATAACCTGGGAGTCTAGCAGATTAACACAAAATTGAAGAACTTGTGCCTTGAGATGTAGAGTTTGAAACAAGATAGGAAGGTTCGTCCAGAAGTGCACGACGAGGTATGGTGTGTAAAGTGCAAGGACAAGGGGCACAACAAGGACCACTACCTGGTGTTCGCGAATTACCTCATGGGATGAGGGCCAATTCCGTTGAGATCAGAGGCACAAGTATGAACAAGCGTAGCACCTGCATTGTGGTGTGCAATTTATCAGATAAG
Organism: Pinus taeda; assembly: GCA_000404065.3. Taxonomy (NCBI): domain Eukaryota; kingdom Viridiplantae; phylum Streptophyta; class Pinopsida; order Pinales; family Pinaceae; genus Pinus; species Pinus taeda. The sequence goes on along the minus strand of APFE031085725.1, from coordinate 20,310 downwards.
AGGGAAGCATGCTATAGATAACTGCCATCTATTACAAAAGTATACGTAGAATTCACAACAGTTGTTATGTAATTTTTGTAGGTCAGTAGGCCATGATGAGCACACCTGTAGAAGCTATGAATTGATGATGGATCGAACTCCCACCTACAAAGTTCAGGCTAAAACATGCCCCTAGATCAAAATGCAGGAAATATGCGCATTAGATTTCAGGGGCGCGGATGAGGCCTATGTGGAATAGGACTAGGAAGAGGTTGTGGGTAGATGATATGTTACAATTGCGAAGGGCCAGGGCATTATGCTCGTGATTGTATAAATCCAATGAGACCATCATGCTTATATTGTATGCAATTTGATCATGAGACAGAGGACTGTCCCACACTGATAGTGAGGTTGCGCGATAAAGGAGAACACTAGCCTCCCCCGACTCAGAACCTGCAAATGATGAGGTTTGAGCCGCGCGAGGAAGACCCCAATGTAAATATTGTACTCCGGAGAGGTATTGCAACGGGGGATGAAAAAGGTAAGTAGCCTGAAGAAAGTACCTAGGTTCACAAGGCTCCAACAAAGGAATCAAAAGTTGATTTGGAGTGCACTAAGGAGACCTTCATGGAAGCTAAGAGGAGCTTTGCTGATGCCTCCACTTTAGGAAGTAAGGACAGACTGGAGCCGCAAATGGACCCATCGATGCTTACTACATTCTTGGAGACATGCATGAAGTTGATGCATGACAACAAGGTTGTGAAGGGGCTGCAAGAACTCATAACTAGATGTGCTGGCACCGTGCCAGGAGAACCGCGCATAGTCCGAAAGCTTTGGAAGCACATGGCGTGAACAGGAAGGGAGATGAGATTGATCACGCAGATCGGGGAATATGAAATGGATCAAGTGATTTTTGATCTAGTATTGGACATGAACATCCTACCAAAGTAGACAGGGGAACACATGGGCAGGCCTCTGTTGCAATGGTCTCCTATCTAATTACGAATGGTGAACCAGCAAAATATCCTACCTATGGGAAGATTGCAGGGAATCACCATAGATATTGAAGGTGTGAGCACACTAAAAGATTTTGAAGTGATAGAGATTATTGATGACAACAATCCCTATCCTGTGCTACTGGGAATAGATTGGGCCATTGACATGAATGGAGTGATAAATCTAAAGAAACACAAGATGATTTTTGAGAAAAAGTCACTGCACGTAGTGGTATCTTTAGACCCTACGGAAGGATCATGCTACACAGAGCCAGTGCATGACTACGACAGTGACGATGATCTAGACTACATCTACAAGATAACTTCATAGGAGAAATATTGGGTAAATCCAACCACGGATGGCTAAATATCTTGGGAGTGAAAAAGCTCCTGCACATCAGATTTTGATGAAGAGATAGAACGATGGAAAAATCGGTTACACAAAGTAACCACGCTCAACTGTAACAAGATGACAAGGTCATTGCACTGTGTAGTAACAGAGGTAAGGGATCTACTTACGTATGATGGGTTAGGTGAAGTGGAGGATTTCCTGAACAAATGTGAAAAAGAAGTGCTAGAACAATAGCGTTTCGATGCTCTGAAATGGGTACTGTGTGCTACGCCCACAATGTGGTGGGGTACACACCAGAAAAGTTTTGAGGAATTGCGCAAATACAGAAGGATGATGTGCCTACAATATTGGGAAGCCTCAGATGTGGATAAAAGCCAAGTATGATAGACGAAACAGCCCGCGCGCCCACCTTTCCAAATGGATACAAGAATATATGAAACTTGCAGGGGTACACACAATACTCGTGGTAGGAGACATGATCGAGATGGAGGTGTGGGAAAGACAATGGCATGAACGACCCCTCTATTTGGGACTAGGACGTATGGTAAGACCAAGTGCACAAAAGCATATTCATGCAAAAGCTTTTGAAAAAGTACGCGAAGCACTAAACATGGTCCACCATGTGAAGTGGGTTGACTGGGACCTGCACATACCAGTGGTTCTCTAGGCATATAGGACTGTGTGTAAAACCTTGACCATGCGGGCAACTCCGAAGCGGATGTATGAAGCAAATGCAGTATTTCGCGTGGAGCATGAAAATCCTAGTCTGTGCATAGTAGCACCAGTAGATATGATGGTTCGCAGAGCCTGGAAAGAAGGGATCACAAAGCTGCAAGAAGAAAAACGCATCGAACTTGAGGAAGAAATCTAATAGGGAAATTTTAGGGTCCAAGAACTTGAAAAAGAAAGGGTGTAATTAATAAGGGAAAGTTCTTTAGTAGAAGCAGAAGTTAAGAAGCTAGAAGATGAGATAAGGGGCAAGTTTCTCGATAAGAAGACCATGGTGATAAAATAGGGTGTGCACGATCATGCTGATAAGCTTGAGGACTATTTTCACGAATTGATCAGTCTCATGCCTTGGCTTGGACATCATATTACTAAGAGAATTAACCAGGGTGATGCACTGCAAAGGATAAGGTGCGTGATACCACTAGTAACGGTAAAAGGTAGGTATTTCCCAGGAAGAATGTTAGATGACTAGAGGAAACCAAACATAGGTGGCACGACCACCTGGCTACTTGAGGGAGGAATAGTCTTAGCGCTCCAAGCAATTGAAAGGGAGTGAGGGAATATAAACTAATCTTTCTGGGAGCTACGTAATGTTGGAAGTGCGTGCAGAAGTAGAGAGTCACAAGGTCCGAGACCACGCAAGGGGGGCTATGCTACCATGTGGGCTGACCAAAAAGTGAACGTTGAAGTCACTATTCACGATGGGATGCTCAAATTGAGGCCAAATGGAGTGGGGGCAGGCATTTAAGATGCAATTTATGGGAAAGCTTTGGGAAAATTTGCCACCAAGGGAGCATTAATGAACTAGATTTGGGGGGAGCGGTCGAATTCAAATTCAAAAAGTGCTATAAATTACAAAGGGATACCCAACAAACAACACTTGGTCATTTGCGAATTGAGATATTGTGCAGAGCCCTGATTATTGAATGCTGAGCATTGATTGAGCCCCTGAGATTGCAAGTGCTAGATTTCCAGACGAATATGATGGAAACTGCTTAGGACATTATGGAGATAACTAAACTGACCATCGGAGAGGTCACGCAGGCCTTTGCTATGGAAGATTCTCCGGAAGGAACCGATATTGTGGCAAAAATCCCGAAATCACCGTGCATGCCAAGACCTGAGAAGGATAAATAAGAAATGGTTCCCATACATGTGTCCTCGTCGAATCCACTACATAGAAAACTGTCAATGGGGGAGAAGGGGAAAGTTGTCACCATATAGATGGATGATGAAGAAGAAGATCTGGAGGATCTTATCATTATGGAAAATGAGGATGAAGGCATGGACGAGGACACTCAGCTTGCGTACCACACAACAAAACTACCCACTTATGTCGCCCCGCAGAAATGGAAGGCGAAAGTGCCCAAAGTCCTGGATGAAACCAAGAGCTCGCTCCAGACCCCACTCCTTCCAGAAAACATTATCTTTGAAGGCATGCATCTTGGACACATGCTGAGCCTGAAATTCGAAGATTGGGACCTCACTAACCATGAGAAGTTCCCTCACCTTGAGACCGGGAACCTTATGAAGCCCAAACAGAACATCGTGACGATGTTTACAGAACTAGAGCCACGGAAGTGGTTGCACAGAGTGCAAAAGGCTGGGCTACTGAATCTGCTCTGGATACCACACTTCCAATGTGCACCAACAACCATTTTTGTCATCAAGAAGCTGCTTTGCCTGGTGCATGATAGGTGTTTGTGGCTGGAGGAGCCCATCCCCATCACGATAGACCTAATTCACAACATCTCCCGACTTCCATGTAAAGGAGAGGACCCCACAGACATATCAGAAGGGAAGGGCAGTGACTTGGCCATCACGGAGGCCATGAAGAAAAAATATAAGCTAGAAAAGAAGAAGAGGGGATACACCATCTCCAACATCAAGGAGGAAGCAGTGCACATGGCGACCTAAATCCTAGCAGGAAAGGTCATGCGCAAGTGCCATGCAGACATAGTACTCGCACCGATGGTAGCACCGAATTTGCAGTGCATGGAGGGGGTCTAGTTTAACTGGTTTGAATTCCTCTGCAAGGAGTTTTTAGAGAATTTCTATGAAGCCTAAGAACAAGGCAAAATGTTCCACTATGCATGGTTGTTATTGTCCATAGTGCTCGTGGTTGGGGAATTGCCGGAGGATAGTCAATTCCCCATAATTGGTAGGGATTTACCAGAGGCTGCGAAGTACACTTCGCTCTGGGCCACGAAGGATGCTAAGAGGATACACGATAGCAAAATCTTCTGGGTGTTCATGGAGATGAAGCTTAGAATGGGGATCAACCATAAGCCATGGTTTTCACCCACTATTTACAACAGTCCGCAGAGTTTTGTAGAATTCAAAGTGGACATACATAACATTTATATCAGGGTGCACAAGGGCTTGACCAAGTAGTGGGTAAAGCTACCCTTCATAGCCATCGACGAAGTCATTTTTAATGTACTAGAGGCATGGCTTCCGGAGTGGCGTGCCCCAAACATCTCAGAGATCGAGAAGTCGGTAGCGTAAAGAAAGAAAGACAAGGCCAAGCTGAGCATTGCATAGTTGGCCAAAAAAAGAAGGAAGGAAGTAGCGGTAGTAGAAGTGTAGGCAACACAGGAGGTGGCACAAAAGGTAGTTGAGCAGGAAAAGGCTGCAGCAGCAGCAACAGTAAAGGAAGAAGCCACGAAGGTGGGTGAGGGACAAACAACGTCTTCGCAGGAGCATGAACAGAGGAAGCAAAAATAGAAGAAGGAGGCATGGACCCACAAACCACATCAACGCAGCTAAAGCATAACACCCAGTAGAGCGGGCAGGGTTGCAGAAGAAGGTTAAGGCCTCAAAATTGTCCATTGACCTGATCACCCTAACCGAGGGTGATATGCATGACATTGTTGAAACTGTGTGCGATGTCACCTTTGAGGCTCTCCAAGATTTCATGGAGGAGAGCCAGATTATGTTGGGGGCCCTCAGAGCGTAGCTACAAGAATTATAAGTGCACCCCCCCATGTTGGTACCCTTTTAGCCAGCCTCGCAGTCGGCTCAACAATGGTAGAGAAAATGTTGCGCACACGGATGATGAACACCATAGTGCTGTAGGAAGGAGAATTAGTGCCATCAAATGAGGCTGATAGGCCTTTGGTTAGCACGTCAAAAGGTCTTGGTATCAATATAGCTACACTCCCGTGTGAGACCTTATGTGTGTTGCAGGATGGGATAACTCCAAAGCTACGAGCTAGGGAGAGTCGTGTGCTCCAAGTCCTCAATGAGCAGAAAATAACTATGGAACAACTAAGCTTGCACCGTGATGAATTGGTGTCACAAAATCAATAGCTAGTACAGGTGATAGATGATGCTTGCCAAAGCATCTCGGAGCTGGCCATCCTAGTAGATCTACCAGCAGAGGCACGGATCCATATGTTAGCAATAGGGCTCCACAAGGCGAGGGAAGAAATGACAAAGGTTCAGCTGGAGATGAACCTTCAGATTGTCGAGCTATGGTTGAAGGCACAACCATCCACTCCTCCAGAATTAGAACAGCGCGCCAGTGCTATCATAATGGAATTGGAGGAAATTAGAGGTGCAGTGTGAGGCTACACCAAAATATTGGAGGAATCAGTTGAGGTCCTCTCAAATCTGCAGTTGGACCCCAACATCCAACGCTTAGAGACAGAGGTGCGAGAACTCCACAAATAGTATGACAGTGTCTGAGGAACTGCGCAGACAATGGTCCTCACATATAGGCTTGCAAGGATGCGGCAGGCTAAAGCACTAAAGGAACAGGTGGATGCAGCACGACATAAGGAAGCAGTCGTGAAGGTGTTAGAAAATTATATATTATATATTACAGAGCAATGGAACACATAAAATATTGCAGAAATATAAACACAGAAAACACATAAAACAAGAGAGACACAGATATACGTGGTTCACCCATTTTGGGATATGTCCATGGAGAAATAGCCAATCCTTCTTTTATTATATTATCCAACAAACTGAAGAGATACAACCTATAGCAGATCCGCTGTAACTCCCTCTTCGCTCTCAATCTCCTCTCTTTTCCTCACTTTGAATAAGATATTCAAATATACATAGACGCAATACAATTCCATCATATATAGTGAGGGGTTGCCTTCTAGGGAAAAAAACCCTAAATTAAACATAACTTCTACTGTTAGATCATCCGCCTAATGAACAGCCCAAATTGACTAGAATTACTAGACTTTTACAAGGCAATTTAACATCTATTTTTAGCTTCGGGGGCATTTCCCCTGAGCCCCCACTAGGGGACCACTGGCCCGTGGACGCCCTAGCTGGGGGGATCGCCCCCCCGAACCCCCACGGGGGGGACAAGTCCCCCCCGCACCCCATCGGCATGGAGGGTTGTACAATCTTCTTTGGGTATACATCCGGCTGAAACCTTTGAATACAAAAGATAATCAGGCTCCACACCCAACAATCTCCCATTTGGAGACTAATTATAGCAACTCCACCACTGCTTCATTTGCTAGACAATGACTCCACTTTAGACCTGGCTGTTTCTCGTCTTCTTCATCATACCTGAAGACTAATTGAAACTAAGCAGATTCTCAGTTTCTCCCTAGTTACAACTTTTGTTAACATATATGTAGGATTCTGGCTAGTGTGTATCTTTTCCAGCTTCAGCTGTCCATCTTCCAATGCTGACAGTATGAAACACTACTTGAGATGTATATGTTTAGTCTTGGAATGAAATGCAGAGTTCTTTGCAAGATGTATGGCACTCTGGCTGTCACTGTATAACCTGCCCAACTCCTGCTTCTTACCCAATTCATCCAGAAACCTTTGTAACCAAATCATTTCTTTACTAGCCTATGTAGCAGCAACATACTCCGCTTCTGTTGTTGATAGTGAAACAACACTTTGTAGTTTTGAGACCCAATTGACAGTTGTTCCACCTACAGTAAACACATACCCTGTTGTACTCCTCCTGTTATCTCTATCACCCACCATATCTGCATCAACATATCCCTGTAAAGCAATGTTTGAACTACCAAAGCATAATGTTTGATTTGTGGTACCTCTCAAATACCTGAGAATCCACTTCACTGCCATCCAATGTTCTTTTCCTGGATTGTTCATGTATCTGCTTACAACTCCCACTACATGTGCAATATCAGGCCTTGTGTAGACCATTGCATACATTAAGCTTCCAACTGCTGATGCATATGGAACTTTAGACATATGAGCCATTTATTCCTGAGTTTTGGGACACTCCTCCTTACTTAATTTGAAATGGCTAGCCAAAGGTATACTAACTGGTTTTGCATTCTGCATATTAAATCTTTTCAACACCTTTTCTATGTACTCACTTTGAGACAATGTTAATTTGTGATTCTTCCAGTCTCTAGTTATTCTCATACCAAGGATTTGTTTTGTAGCACCCAAATCCTTCATTGCAAATGAGTTTGCTAATTTTCTTTTGAGCACATTTATCTCCTGCATGTTAGAACATGAATAAGCATGTCATCTACATACAATAACAATATAATATAGCTACCATCATTTTGCCTTTTGAGATAAACACAATGATCAGTGTGACATCTAGTATAACCTTGTTCAGACATAAACCTGTCAAATTTTAGATACCACTGCCTTGGAGCCTGTTTTAAGCCATACAAGCTCTTCTTCAACCTGCACACTAGTTTCTCCTTCCCTTTCACTTCATATCCTTGTGGTTGCTGGATATATATCTCTTCCTCCAAATCCCCATGGAGAAAGGTTGTCTTTACATCTAACTGCTCAAGATGAAAATATTCAATTGCTACTAGACTTAAAATAGTTCTGATTGAAGTCATTTTAACAACAGGAGAAAATATTTCATCAAAATCAATACCTTTCTTCTGTGCAAACCCCTTCACCACAAGTCTAGCTTTGTACCTTTGTTTTCCTCCATCTTCTTCCTTCAGCCTGTAAACCCATTTATTCTGCAATGTAGTTTTCTTGCAGGCAACCTAACTAAGTCCCAAGTCTGGTTATGTGCTAAGGAGTCCATCTCTTCTTTCATGGCTTGCTCCCATTTCTTCCTGGTTTCTACCTGCACTGCTTCTTCATAACATTTTGGTTCACCAGAATCAACCAACAATACATAATATAATGAAGGAGAGTATCATTCAGGGGGTCTACCTATCCTGGTAGATCTTCTAACACCACTTTCAGGTGTTTGAAGTGCTTGTTGCTGTTGTGGTTTTTGTTCTAGTTGTTGATAATTATGATTTTTAGGCACCATCACTTTTCCTGTGATATCGTCAAGCACTGTGTATTCATTATTTTCTTTTTCCTGTTTCTTTCCCTGCAACTAATTCTTGTACAAGACCTTTTCATTTAATATTACATCTTTGCTCCTAATGACTTTGTGATTTTCATAATCATATAAACGATAACCAAAATCATTAACACCATATCCAATAAAAGTACATTTCTTCGATTTTGCCTCAATCTTTGTTCTCTTTTCTTTGTTAATGTGGACAAAGGCTTCACAACCAAAAGTCTTTAAAAAAGAGTAGTTTACCTTTTTACCTATCCATGCCTCCTCTGGAATACCACCATCCAAGGAACTTGAAGGCCCTCTATTTATTAGATAAATAGCAGTATCTACAGCATCTGCCAAAAATTGTAAAGGCAATCCTGCATGCAATCTCATGCACCTTGCACGCTCCATGATTGCCTGTTCATCCTTTCTGACACGTCATTTTCTTGTGGTGTTCCTGGAACTGTCTTCTCTCTGCGAATTCCATTCTCAAAATAGTACCTATCAAAATATTTGCTGTAATATTCACCTCCATTGTCTAATCTGAGACACTTCAACCTTTTTCCTGTCTCATTTTCAAACAAAGCTTTTCATTTCTTGAAAGTATCAAATACATCAGATTTATTTTGAATACAATAAATCCAGGTTTTCTAGTTGCATCATCAATAAAAGTAACATAATAATGAGAGCCACCAAGAGATGATACATGAGCAAGTCCCTACATCTATATGCA
>APFE031085716.1:0-54536 GCA_000404065.3 Pinus taeda | reverse complement strand
CCTCCGCCCTCCGCTTGCAATGACAACGGAGTCCTTCTGCCACCTATTCCTACATTTACCTCCCCTGTCCTTTCGATCCTTGCTTGAGCCTGTAGACTTGCCGTTTCCATCTGACATGCAGTTGATATCACCTCTCTTCCACCCTATTCTCCTGACGCTCCACCTTGAGATGTGAATCTTCTTTATGGTCCGGCTGCTTCGGACCATCATTACCTGATCTTCCCCTGCTTTGGATATCAACCTCTCCCGCCTGAACTTCGATCTTTCACCCGCCGTCCAGCTCACCCCGATCGGGGGTCTCTTGTAATCATTCCTATTTCTTTGTAGCTGTCTCATGGTCCTGATTTGTAATGATGACCAACTCCTTCCACCTCGGATTCTTCATTTCATTCTGCCAGCTGCTGTCAACCTTCCCTTCTGCGTCATTTCTCCCCCAGTTGGCGAGGAAATCTGCCACCCTATTTCCTTTCCTCCTGACGTGGTTGATTATTATGTAACCAAAACTCTTGAGGATTTCCCCCACGTCTTGTACTATTCCAGCCGTTCTCCAGCTGCCCACTATCTGCTCCCAATTTTTCCCATTATTAAGTTTTCAGATCATCTCAATAACCATCTGCGAGTCCCCTTCTATCTCTAAGTTCCTGTAGTTATTCCTCGCTGCTATCCTTAAGCCCTGGTGAACTGCCCATAGTTCAGCTTCGTTATTTGTCATTTCCCCTCCCCACTCTGCATAGATCCATCTAACGTTTTCCTCACTGTCCTTGAAGATTCCACCAAAACCTGCGTTCCCTGGGTTCCCTTTGAACGCCCCATCGAAGTTCAACTTAATGAAATTCTCTTTGGGATATTTGAATTGCTCGGGACTTTGAGCCTGTTTAGTTTGCCTATTCCCTTTTCTGGGGTATACCATTTCATATTTCATATTCAGTTTTACCAGAATTTGTGCCTCCTCCTGATTCGTTTTCCAATCCTCCTCACTCCAATCCTCCGCTAAGATTGTTTCCTTAACAACACTTAGGATGCCCTTCCATGTTTCTTCCAGTTTTATATGTTTATCAAGGAATATCCTTCGGTTTCTTTCATTCCAGAGAAACCATATCGTGAACCCTACAGTCAAATCCCATGTCCGCTTAATGACTTTGCAATTGAACTTTTCCTTATTCTAGAAAAAAATGGTTCTTTTTATATCTCTGGGGTCTCTCTTTTCCTTGCCATAGAGCTTTCTTGTTTCATTCCAGATTTTCATTGCATACCAGCAATTATTCAGGATATGGTTTTGAGTCTCATTCTCTCTATTGCATAGGCTGCATTTCGAAGGGCTGAGAAGGCCCCTCTTTTGAATTTTATCCCATGTTAATATCCTTTCCTTACCTACCAGCCAAGAAAATAAGGCTATCTTAGGCCACCATTTACCCTCCCATATTATCTTTCAATCCGGGTTTTCTTCCATCCCTTCCTGAGCTTCGATCAAACAATATGCTTCCTTAACCGTGAAGTAACCTTTCGTGGTTTTTCCCCACCTCAAAATATCTTCCCCATATCTAATTTTTGTCTTCCTAGATTCGAGTTCTTTCTCGTATTCTTTTTGATGTTCTTGGTTGATGTTTCCATCCATTCTTCTGGCTTTCTCCATTTTCTCCATATTCCTTCTTAGTCTCCTTCTCCCCAGTAATCTTTTATAAATTTCCTTCCTTCCCTGAGTGCCTTTTGTTGTATATTCTGGAGATTTTGTATGTTACCAAGTCTGTCTCTCTGTTGCCACCCTTCCTCCCAAAATATGGCATTCCTTCCTCCTGTTATTTCCCACAACGCATGTCTGTTAACAATACTCCTATTCTGACTTGCCAAGTTCCAAATTGAAGATCCTTTTGGGGTCTCCTCCACCCTGAGGATCTCTTCCGGAGTTCTTGGCATATTATACTTGTGAGTCCATATCTTCTTCCAGAGATCATTGCCCCCTCTCATCCACCGCCACCATAATTTAGCCCCCAGCACCCTATTTAACATTTATGGGTCTCTTAATCCTAGGCCTCCTTCCTCTTTCCTCTTTGACAGAAGTTTCCAAGAAACTAACGCCCATTTCCTCTGCTGATTAGGGCCTCCCCAAATAAATTTGCCGTATAGCTCTTTTATCTTGGAGCAGGCTCCTTTGGGGGCCGCTATAATAGACAAGGGATAAATGGGGATTGCTTGAAGGATTGATTTAACAAGGACAATGCGACCTGCTATATTCAGGGTTCTAAACGCCCAACCTGCCATTTTTTTTTCTCGATAACCTGTAGCCAATTCGCCATTCTGGTTGGATGAAAATCAATCTGATTTCCGATGTACTTTGTTGGTAGCTCTTCTTGTCTAAACCCTAACGTCCTTGTAAGATGAGATTTGACTGATTCCAGGGTGTTAAAAATAAAGGTACAGGACTTTTCCTTATTCATTTCCATACCTGAATCCTCCATGAATAAATCCAGGATTCTTTTTATACCCTTGACTTCTTTTACTGTTGCTTCGCAAAATAGCATTATGTCATCTACGAACTGTTGATGAGTTATTGGAAAATTTCTCCACCACAGCCTGGGACCTTTGATTTTTCTTTCCCTTTGTTCCTTTTTGAAGAACCTCCCTAACCCCTCTGCCGCTAGAATAAAGAGGAAACGCGAAAGAGGATCCCCCTGCCTTATTCCTCTTGACGCATTAAAAGAAGTTGAGGGTATCCCACTAATTAGAATTGAGAAATTCGGTGTTGAAATCATGTTGAGTACCCATTCTATCCATCTATTGTTGAACCCAAAGGACTCCAGGACTCTTTTAAGATATTTCCAATTCAATCGGTCATAGGCTTTGGACAAGTCTAGCTTTATCATCATTCCTTTCTGCTTCTTTTCCTTTATGGTATGAATGACTTCCTCAGTTACCACTAGTTCGTCGAGAATTTGTCTCCCCTCAACAAACCCTGTTTGTTCTGGGGAGATTAGATTTGCTAGGAGGGGTTTTATCCTTTTCGCTATCAGGGTGGCTATGATTTTATAAATAACATTACATAAAGCAATTGGGCGGAAGCCCTGTGCATTTTCTGAATTGGCATTCTTCGGGATTAAGGTAAAGAAGGTCGAGTTTAATGTTGGCCATACCTTCTGCTTCATACGGGATTCTTCAACTAATTCCAGAATCTCTTTACCCAGAAATCGCCATCCTACTTGAAAGAATTCCGTTGTAAACCCATCTGGGCCTTGCGCCTTGCCTTTCTTCATGTTCATCACTATTTCCTCTAACTCCTCTATATTCACTGCTTGCATCAGGGCTTTGGTCTTCTCCTCTGTTACCAATTTGGGGATTTCATTACATATATTTTCAATAGTGGCTGCTCGGTCATTTTGAGTCTCAGTCAGGATGTCTTTATGGTAGTCAACAAGGACTTTCTCTATCCCTTCTTGTTCTATTACCCTTTCCCCTGCTTCGTTTTTTATGGATAGAATCATGTTTCTCTCTCTATGTTGTACCATGGCCTCATGAAATAATTTTGTATTTCTTTCTCCTTCTCTCAACCAGTTGATCCTGGATTTTTACTTCCATAGTATCTCCTCTTGCTTCCTTCTCTCCTCCAGCTTACTTATTAAGATTCCTTCTGTCTTGCAACTTTCCTCTGGTCTTCCTTCTAATATTATTCTTTGTTGGATTTCTTCCATTTCCTGTTCTAGTCTCTGTTTCTCCTCCATGATGTTCCCAAACTCCTCCTTGTTCCATTTTTTAATCTTCCCCTTCAGTTCTTTTAATTTTAGCTGGAAGGTGTGCATTTTCCCTTTTCCTTGCAATGTACTTTGAGTCCACCACTCCTCTGCTTTTTCCAAAAACTGGGGATTCCTAAGCGAGAAAGATTCAAATCTGAAAGGATTTTTACCCAAGTTTTTCTTTATGTGTATTTCCAGCCTAACTGGCCAGTGATATGAACCAATAGCTGGCATTATTCTAGCTTCCAAAAACACATCTCTATTCATGATCGACTCAGATACTAGGAACCTGTCGAGTCTAGATGCGATCTGATTTTTCCCCCCTCTGCATGTAAAAATACCATTAATAGTTTGCATATCTATTAGCCTCTGCTCAGAAATCATTTCATTAAACATATCCATAAACTGATCCGTCCTCCTTATTCCTCCTTTTTTCTCATCCACTGTTCTAATCAAATTAAAATCTCCTGCTATTATCCATGACATTTATGGATAGAGTCCTCTAGCTTCTTTCACATTCTTTAGGAATCTTTCTCTCTCCCCTGCTATATGTGGTCTATAGACCCCTGTAACAAGAACTTTCTCTGCGGATCCTACACTCGGCAAGAGCCAGTTAGGATTCTAGGAAGACTTATCCAGTTTTCAAAAATTAGCTCCTTTGGGTTCCACATGATTGCTAACCCACCTGCAGTGCTGATTGCATCTTGTCCCATTACTTCATATTGTATTTTTAATTTTTTAATTATTCTCTCCATCTCTTGCATTGTGATCTTCGTTTCTTGAATTATCAAAATTCCTATGGCTTGTCCTTTCCCAATCTCTCCTTTAAATACCTCTGCTTTCCTTTGCTATTGAGACCCCTAATATTCCAGGATGTAATTATCATTTATAACTTCTTGGGTGGTTGTTGGAAAACCTCTGATAGAAGCATAACCTTACCAGAGTTAACCATAATCTCTCCTACAGCCTGAATAGTCTCATTCAGTGTTCATCTTCCCCTCTTCCGTCCTCCTTTGCCAATGCCTTCCATTCCTATGATGTTATTTTCATATACCCCTATTTGTCCTGTTATTTCTTCCCCCACTCTACCTATTTTTTCTTTGTATTTTTGGAATGTATCCTTGTATAATTGTTTCTAAGTTTCTGGAATAAATCTCTCGTCAAGATTTTTCCATTCCTGTATCAACTTCCTCATAATTTTCTCTTCTTCTGTCCCTTAATCATTTTGTGACCCCAGTTCCGTCTGGATTTGCTCTGAAGTTATCTCAAGGTTTACCACCATCTCCTCTTCATTTTCCCTAGCTGTTATTGTGTTTTCATCCTTTGTTCCTTTGCTGACTTCCATTGGTTCCCTCTTGTTCTCTTCTTCTTCGTCCATTGCATCCGATCCCTCATCTTCATTTTCTTGAAGGACTTGAAATTTGTTCTGGCTTTCTATTATTATAGGTTTTGAATTTTCTTGTTGCTTTTCTCCATCTTTCCCTGATCTCTTCCTTCTACTAACCTCCTGAAAACCTGCATGTCCTCCCTCCTTTTTTTCTGCCCTTCTTTGTTCTTCTTCTTGTTTTTTAATAATCTCCACTTCTCTATTTTGCGGGCAATGGTTGAAGAGGTGTCCATACTCATGGCACCTTCTGCACCTGAAGGGAATGTGTTCATAGTCGAGTGGCTGCTGCCAAATCTCGTCCTGGTATTCTAGCTCTATATATTCTCGTAGTGGCTATGCTATGTTCATGTAGACGCATATCCTAGCATAGGACTTGTATTTTCCCCTCTTTGTTGATTCAGCCACTTTGACAAAAGTCCAGATTGAATTGCCAATTCCTTCAAGAATATCCGGGTCCCAGAATTCTATCGTTAAGCCAAATAGTCCTACCCAGATAGGAGCAGCTAGCATTTTCTCATTCTATGGGTTATATCTTTCTTCCCAATGTCTCATAAACAGTCCTGCATTATTCATAAAGTATGGTTATTCCTCAAAAGTTTTTTCCTTGTCTTCCGTGTTAGCAAATATTACTGTAAAAAACCCTTTTGCTCCTAACTTTAAATCTATGTGTCCTTTTGGTTTCCAGCATTGCTGCATCCATTTTACTAGATCCCTCTCAGTAGGCCAAAACCCAATAAACTTTTAGATTAACACGTGATCCCTCATATAGCATCTATATTCTTCAAGTTTGTTATTAGGGATAACATACCTGGGTTTTTCTGTGCCCTTGGTAAACATCGACATCCTGATTTGGTTTGCCAGTGGTTCCCAAGAACCGGAGCCTCCCTGTTGCTCCCCCTTGTCTTACTCTATGACCTGCTCCAGCTTGCTTCTTGTGCTGCTATATTTTTATAGGAGGGGACCTCTCCCCTCCCTTGCCTGCTCTCCATCGCCCCCTTCAGTTCAAAAAGAGCTTGGATAAACCCCTGTCTCTTGCTTAATATTTCTTAACAGTCTGAATCTGTTCACTGGGAA
The DNA here is from genome assembly GCA_000404065.3 of Pinus taeda. Classification (NCBI taxonomy): domain Eukaryota; kingdom Viridiplantae; phylum Streptophyta; class Pinopsida; order Pinales; family Pinaceae; genus Pinus; species Pinus taeda. Next base: position 48,350 of record APFE031085716.1, on the reverse strand, counting down.
CTTCTCTTAAGGACTCCGCCCGTCTCTCTCTTCCTGCCTTGACCACTCCTGCAAACCCTAAGTTTCAAACCCTGTTGTGCTCAGCTCGCCCAGGTTCATGTTCACAAAATTTTAAATTTGATTTACATAAGAAATCTGAAAATTCAATTAGATTTCATAAATTTTATTAATTTTAAAAATAAGAAATTATATTAAAAAAATTATAATAAGTGATATTGATTTCTTAAAAGGGAGATCTAATGATTGGAAATCAAAAAAATTAATAGAACTAAATTCAAACAAATTTAATTAGTATATCAGAATATCTGGCTATATACATAATTAGTTACAAAAATAAATCCATAAACATGATCCATCACATGGTTTAGGAAGCTGTTCAAAGCCTATTACTGGAATAGGGAGCTGTTGGGTTTGGTTGTTAGAGGGTTTTTGAGATGTTGTTCAACCTTCATCAATATCAGATTTATTATTTCTAAACCTCAATCATAATGTTTCAGGTGTCCATAAATATAATCCAAGAATTATAATAAGTCTCTCTTAAATTCATGGTTGTCCAATAATATGTGTCTCAAAAAAAACTTCAACTACCAATACAGATATATTGTCTATATATTAGTTAACTATAAATAATGTGTGTACCTTGACAAAGATCCATATTGTTTACTCTACCAACATTTCTGAATATAAAAAAATTCTTTAAAAAGAGTCTTCCCCTTTAGATTAAGTCTCTTCTTATTGCAAATGCACAAGAATCTACTCCCCTCTATACATCTTATTTAGTTTTCCCAAAGTTCATTAATATTTTTTCAAATAATTTCGATCTTTTATTTAATCATCTTATAGAACTCACTCAGAAATTTGCAGTTTTGCTTTTAGTAAACATCATCTTTCGTAATTGTGTATCTGTTTCGTACATGACTCCTGATATTGGACTACTGCATTTACCGATAATCATATGTTTGTGTACCAATTTTACTTTATATTATGACTCCAGGAATTGAAGATGCTGACACTTTGTATTTTTTTTGGCAGGCTTTCTGCAGAGAAGCTTCATCTGAAAAGTGAGTTTTGTTTCTTCTTCCATGGTTCATCTCAATATTTTGGTTTCTTGTATATATTTCACAGGAATAAATTTTTGCCCCATCCTGATTGGGAATGGATGCTAGCGCATTATTTCTTTCCCGGAAGAAATTTTTTTCACAGAAAATCTTCGAGTGTGCACACTTGATAAATTTTGTTAGAAATTCAACTGCAATAATGGGCTGCATGCATTATTGAAGATGTCGAGCAGTCCACCAACAACAAATTTTCTTAGGTTAAAAATACAAACACTTGATACTTACAATACATGGCTTGAGGACAGTGTTGCTGCTTATTAAGACAGGGATTTCGTGAACATTTACAGTGCTACGTGCTATAGAATAATCCTCGAATGCTTAAGAAATAGAGGATCCTGCATTATAAAATTTCAAGGAAAAATGGATAAAAATTCATTACTTGTTTGATCTTTAAGCATTAGTTGCTTGATATTTTCATCATTTGTTAAGTTATGGCTTTTGTAATATATATTAGTGTTAAAAATAATATTTTAAGTAATAGTCACATTAAAATTTATTTGTCCACTTTATTAAAACCAACCAATATAATTTATTATATAATTTATTATACAATGTATGAGAGATCTATCATATACAACGATATGAAAAAAAATCCTTTGATTATAATTGTAGATGAACTATATAGAAAGAATAGGAGTGATCTGTCCTACACAACAATACCATCCAAATTCGTTTGAAATGTCTAGGATTATGTTACACGGGTACTGCATAAAGAACGACAATGGGGTACATAAAAGAGTGATTATGTTAACCAGTTTCAGAAACCAAAATGTTTTCACGGTGAGAAATTATTATAAAAAAATGAAGAACTTTTGTAATAGATTGGCCCCAGCTATATTTAATCTTCTAGGTAGTGTATTTACACAACAATGTATAAGTAAACTGTCCAAAATGTCATGATTATTTACGTTTCACAGAGTTGAACTATTTTGGCAGATCTATTTTATCCCTATTAATGTCATACTTTGTACCCTACACTTATGATATGTAGCTCATCAATACTACCACATCCTAATGATGCAAAACTCTTCGTGTACAGTATTGCGGCGGATTGGCCACGTGCAATGGATATAGTAAAGCTTGTTCCTGAGGATAAAGTGCAAAGCGAGTATGGTTTTAAATACTTTGTTAATATTTGCATTCTATGAAAAGCTCTTATTTTTTATTTCTATTTGTGCTTAACCTACTTCATGATTTCAGAACGTACGAAGGAAAAGCGCTCCTATCATTCAGAGCGCTTGATCATAATAAAGCGTTAGAGAGCCTCGCTGAGCGTAAAGTTGTAAGGATAGCAGAGATGCCAGTCCTGATTACCTTTTGTTTCAGCACAAATAGATCGAAGTCATGGTGCCTTTTCCTCTTTCTGTTTTCCATAACTGTTTTAATGAGCTATCTTTTATAATTATTTTGAGGAATGGAAATAACAGATATAAATAAAGTGAATAATGATTATATTAGGTATTTGACAGAATGGGGAAATAACAAATAACAAATGTTTTTATCATATTAAAGGTGCATCCAGAATTCTCTGTTTTTTTGCCTTTATTAGATGATAAGTTCTGAATTTGAATTAAAAAAAAAATTGTAGTTTACTATAAATATTGATCATAATATTGTGTTTCATGAAAATATTTTAAAAGCTGTTATTGAGTATTTTTAGCCAGCAATAGGTTTAGAGAATAGATCTTATAACACCTAATACAAATGAGTTGAAGACTCTTTATTGTAATTAGTTTTAATACGTACAAATATAGATACACAAATGTTGTTTTAAGATAGAAAAACTATATATTGTTGGAGTAATTGTTACACTCACCTCATTGGGGAGAGATCATGTGGACTCATGGCCTCACTAGCATGCACCTACAACTTGGGATTAATTTCCCACTTAATGTAATGCTAAGGGTTTATAAATTTAATAATTCTTGCAGGTTTTTAGTGTAATAAGAAACCTCAACATAACACAAACATTTAACTAACCAAGCTAATATCTAAACCATACACCAACCTAGGAAGCTAACTAGTTCTTGCACTCTTTTGGTGTAGTAAAAACCTCAACATATTGGACTCAAACAATTGATCATCCAAGATATTATCTAAACCATACACCAACCTAGCAATCTAACTAGTTGGAGAGAACCTCTCACATTCAAATAGGCCTAACAACATCCTAGAATCATATCACATTCATCTAGCTCTAACAGCCTCCAAGAAACTAGAAATAGACTCTTCTCATAGAGAATTGTCTCTACTTAATAATGATCAATAATCTAAAATATTAAATATGAAAAGTAGGAGCTACATACTCCAACACAAAGAAAGACTTTGCGCAAGGTTAAAAGAAAATGTTGTCAAACGATAATTGATAGTGGTAGTACTGATAATTTGGTTTCTACAAAAGTGGTGGAAAAGTTGAAATTAAAGACAAAGAAACATCCAACACCTTACAAGGTGTCATGGCTTCAAAAAGGACATCAATTATTAGTGAATGAACAATGTGAAGTGGAGTTGTGGTTGGGCAAATGAAAGAGAAAATTTTGTGTGATGTGATGCCTATGGATTTGTGTTGCATATTGCTAGGAAGACCTTGGCAGTATGACAGAGGAGCTATGCATGATGGGAAAAGGAACACATAAAAATTTGGTAAAGATGGTGTAAATCATACATTGTTGCTTATGGAAGAGGAGGATGTATCAAGATAATATGATCCAAAGATATTATTGCTTAGTGGAAAACAATACTTGCATTAGATTGAAGAGGATGAGGTAAATTTTGCATTGATTTGAAAACCCAAGGTAATAATTACTTCCACTAAGATTTCTAATTTGCAAATTGAAATTCAAGAGATCTTGGAAAATTATTGTGATATAATTGTAGATGATCTTCCTAATGAGTTACCACCCATTATAAAAATCAGTCATCATATATATTTGATTCCTGGGGCAAGTCTTCCAAATAAAGCAGATTACAAGATGACTCCCAAAGAAAATGAAGAAATTAGAAAATAGGTTCAGGAACTGTTAGAGAAAGGACTGATTAGAGAGAGCTCGAGTCCTTGTGCAGTGCCAATCATGTTGAGTCCAAAGAAAGATGGTGGCTCGAGAATGTGCATTGATTCAAGAGAAATCAACAAAATAACAATGAGGTATAGATTTCCTCTATCTAGAATTGAAGATTTGATGGATTATTTAAGTGGAGCAAGATATTTTACAAAGTTTGATTTAAAAAGTGGTTATCATCAAATAAGGATTAGAGAAGGTGATGAATGGAAAACTTCTTTCAAAACAAATGGAGGACTGTATGAGTGGATTGTAACTCCTTTTGGGTTGTCAAATGCTCCTAGTACCTTTATGAGGCTTATGAATGAAGCGTTGAAAGAACTTATTAGTAAATTTGTAAGAGTATATCTTGACGATATTTTAGTTTATAGCAGATCTAAAGAGGAAAATATGAGACATCTGAATTATGTATTACACAAGCCGTAACAAGATAAGTTGTTGATAAATCTAAAGAAATGTTCATTCATGAATGAAGAGTTGGTATATTTGGGCTTTGTTGTTTCTGTTGATGGATTAAAGATGGATCCTGATTTTAATAAACCTTTTCAAGTGAAATATGAGGCTAGTGGGGAAGATACTGGCGGTGTTTTAAGCCAGGAGGACAGACCTATAGTTTATTTCAATGAAAAACTGAATGAATCAAAGAAGAAATATTATTATTATGACAAGGAATTTTATGCAGTTGTGCAGTCATTGAAGAAGTGGAGATATTATTTGATGTCCAAGGAGTTTATACTTTATTCATACAATCATGCATTGCAGTACATTATTCAATAGCGAAATCTTAGACAAAAACATGCAAAATGGGTGGAATATCTTCAAAGTTGTAATTTTGTATTGAAGCATATATCTAGCCAATCAAACAAAGTAGCAAATGCCTTAAGCAGAAAAAGTATTTTAGTTCAGGAAAGTCAAATTCAGCTGTTGGGTTTTGATTTTCTTATGGAATTATATGAGAAAGATTTAGATTTTAAAGAGGCATTTGAAGCTTGTAAAAATCTTGTTTTGTTAGAAATCAGTTGTGCATACCAAATTTTTCTATGCGAGAAAATATAATCAAGGATAAACATAATGGTGGACTTGGAGAAAATTTTGGTGGACACAAGACTTATGGGTAGTTGAACCAATTTTATTTCTGGCCGAAGATGAGATTTGAACAGGAAAAGTATTTGAAAAATTGTAAAGTGTGTTAGTATGCAAAGGGAAGGAGCCAAAACACATGTTTGTGTGTTCCATTACCTATTCGAGATAGGTCGTGGCATATGGTAAGTAGGGATTTTATTTTGGGTTTACCGAAAGCTCAAAGAGGAAATGATTCAATTTATGTTGTAATTGCCAATTTTTCTAAAATGCCACATTATTTTCCATGTTATAAAACCAGTGATGCTACTTACATTGGTAATATGTTTTTTAAGGAGATTATAAGGTTGAATGGGTTACCTAAGAGCATTGTTTTATACAGGGACACTAGATTTGTTGTTCTTTTCAGTAGAACATTATGGAAGAAGCTTGGTACTAAACTGAGATTCAGTTAAGCTTATCATCCTTAGACTGATGACAGATTGTAGTTGTAAATAAAAGCTTGGGTAATCTTCAGAGAAGTCTTGCAGGTGAACATCCAAAACAATATGATTAAATTTTTGCATAGGCTAAGTATGCTTATAATGATTCTCCTAACAAGAGTACATGGTAGAGTACATTTCATATAGTTGAGTGCACCTAAGAGGAGTGTCTAAATTAAGATATTGGGGAAAAGATGAAATGAGAAGTGCTAAAGGAGAAGATTTTGCTTCAGATATTCAAGCAATACATGAATAGGTAAAACAACAGTTACAATATAGCAACATAAAGTACAAGAGAAAAGAATAATTGAAGAAGAGAAGTTAATTTTGAGGTTGGAGATTTGGTTTCGGCACACCTGAGGAGAGAAATATCTCTGAAAATGGAGTATAACAAGTAAAGTTTTTAGAAAATTAGACCATGGAGAGTCTTGAGGAAATATTATGCAAATGCACACAAAATTGAATTACCCACTGATATTGGAATACCTCCAATTTTCAATGTTGTTGATTTGTACAAGTATGAAAGTGGAAGTGTAGAGGATACAAAATAAGACAAGGCAGAACAAGAGGTTGATTAGGTAAAACAATTACCTACAGCAAAGGCATTGCAGCCAAAATAAATTTTAGACAAGATATTGTTTAAAAGGACAAGAGGACAACAATATTTTCAGTATTTGGTCAAGTGGAAAGATCAACCAATTGTTGATGCTACCTCGATGACAAATGTCATTCTACAGAAGTTAGGAAGTTATGTAGAAGAGCTCATGGATAGGAACCCATGAAGAATTTTGTCCTTAGGAGTTTGATGTAGGAGAATGAGGCTTAAAGACAAAAGGCTTCGAATTTTATTCCAAAAATATAAAAAAAGTTTACAAGAAAAGGAGTGGGATCCTTTAGCTATCACTTTATAAAGCGTTCTAGATAGGATTTGAATTAGAATTTAGGCATTTTGATTACCATGTAATAAATTCAAGTAGTTGAGATACTGGAGGAGAATGTCATGCAAATTAGATAGGATTAGGAAGTTTCGATCCTGATTTAGGATTTGGTTGTTGTATGTACAAGTATTTATTTAAGCTTTGAATTAATGTGAAAGGATTTGGCTGTAGAGGATTAGAATCTAAAAATATTTGAAGTCTCTCTATATTTATGTGTATTCTGCGCATGAATGATCAATCCTGGAGGTTTTAAGTTTCCTTCGAAATATCTCTGAGTGTTCTTGATTTCCAGTTTGGCCTTTAAAAGCTAGATTTTATATAATCTTTTGTTATCGCGTTTAAATCTTCATTCACTTTGTATTGAGTTTAGATAGTGATATCCTGAATATAACTTAAACATTGTTTAAACTTGGCAAAAGCGCTAAAAAACTTGGGAGAATGAAGAAAACCTGATAAATTCGCAAGAAACCTAGAAAGAAGTTTGAACCATCTTATTAACAGAGGAAATAGATCTAATGGTTATCACATGCCAACAAGCATAGAAGTTAAACAGAATAGAAAGGAGGTCCTCATAGGAGAAAGTTGTTTCTTGCATGGTCACAAGGTGGTAAGTTGTATTTGGAACTTTCACGTGATTACACTTAGAAGCCGACACGTGGTACAAGAAAATTTATTTTCTCGCATGCTCTAGGATCATTAAACATCGCTTAAGAACCCATGTGAGATTACACATCAACCGTTGGATCAAGCGAGATTGATCAATGGTAGAGATCATCTGGTTAGTTTGTAAGCAGGGTAAATGATGAGTGTTGGGCTGAGTGTTAAGATTGATGGTGGAGAGTTAACACAAAGAAGGTTTGTGAAGGATGGATGCGACAAGGCTATAAACCAAAGTTTTAATTCTTTTTTATTCCGTGGGAAAAGTGAAGGTTTTCCTTATTTCGAGTAAATTCAATAGTTTTTTTGTTTTAGTAGAATATCTATAATTATAGGTTGATGACTGATATTCCAAAGGAAACCTGAGAAGAAGTCCCACCGGAACTAGAAGAGATCATTTCAGGTTTTGAATGATAATCCTTAACACCTACAAACAGCCCACCACCCTTGATGTAAACAACAACTATAACATTTTTTATAGGCATATAAGGTTGTATTCAAGGATGCTAAATGGATACCACATAAGAGGGAAGTGGACCGTGAGATCTAGTTGTTTATGGACTCCTTGTCACCAAAAATTAAATGAGGTGAAGAAGTGGTTGCAACAATTATCGGAACATGGTGTTATTTGAGAAATTACATCAACATTTGTGTCATCCATGTTAAACAAACATGGGAAACAACATAATCTAAAACATAAAACATGAGAATACATCTTTATTAACAAATGATATACATTTATAGTGCATGGTTTGACAGTTGGGTTCCACATCCCAAGGTCTCTTAAACCTTTTGTCTATTCGTCTTCCACACTAACCCATTGAGGATTAGGTGTCCAACATTCCCCCTTAACTTGAAGGGTATGTATTAGTCCAAGAAGAGATCTGTAATACAAAATGTGCAAAAAATGCATGGTAGCATTAGGTTGAATGTGCTCTCTGAAATGTTCGTATAAAGGGTGGTGGTTTAAGGACTAGAATGCTTAGTGCAGTTCCCGGAAAGAGAGGTTTCATCCCACATAAAAGGGAGAACTTCAACCTGAAAAGGGAAGTCTCAACCTATGATGGTTTAAGGATGACCGACAACTCTGGAATGCTTAATGTAATTCTTGGAACTCTTCCAAAACTGGCAAGAAGCTGGAGTCTTCTGCTAGAGGAAGTGTCCCAGATTACCAACTGAAGGCATGCTCAGGGGCATCTTTGTCTCTGGCTACAACTCTGAAAGTGGTGTGGTAGGTTATGGCTCAGGCTAGCTTGACGTGACTTTGAAGCTTGTGGATGACCATCATTTCCCCCCTATCATATACAAGGTGAGATGATGGAGAAACATCAACTGCAATATTATTCAATACTTTGGAACAAGTTCTAACATGTGATTGGAATATCATCTTGGCTATTGATGCCCATTGCCAAGAAGCGATCCATCCAAGATGAATCTTTGTTCTTGCAGGATGTTTGTTTCTAAGGCATCTGTTTGAAGAATGACTGGTTTTATGACAGTGCTTACATGGATGAAGATCAAAATAGTGATATTTCAGATGGCCAACTTTGTCAGAGTGTTGGCATTTAATAATCTATTGTTGTTGTTGTTGATGCTATGGAAGAGAACCAGAATCTAAAACAACTGATGGTGAACTGTCATGAAGAGCAGGTGAAGATGAATCATCCTCAAGAAATCGAGTAGTTTGAAATTGAATTAGCTTTGAGTTGGCTGGAATATGAAAGGATAAGTCCTTTTCATATCCAAGGCAAGTTTTGTGCTTGTTGTGGACAAGTTGTTCCCAAGGTCTGATGATGGGCTTGGGAAGTGCAGATTGAGTTTTTGCATCTGCATGTACAACTGCTACTTTATTGGGTACTAAATCTGAACCAAATGTAACATTATTGACTTGCTTTTGATGGGTTGTAGTCTCAATGTTCTAAACAGAAACATGTTCAGAATGACTCCTTTGTTTTAATTCTTCTTGCTGTAGCTGAGATTCGAGCTGCAAAAAATCAATTTTCTCTTGTGCATTTTGTAGACAAACCTGAATGTCTGTGAGAGAAACTTTGTTGATTTTTAATGTATCATGAGTGGTAGACAATATCAGAGTTTTGAGGAACTCTAATAATTCATTGATTCTAGCCATTGTTTTCTTCATTGTCAAAATTACACCTTAAAAAATTGAACACAACTACTACTCAATCTAGAAAAGTAATACCCACAAATGATCAGTGTGCGACCAGTCAGCACCAATTACAATCCATATAAAAATAAGTGATTACTCATGACCAGCACTATGTTATGAAAATACAACCAACTAAACTTTTCTCCACAAAAGATTAATTTTATTTGTCAAAACAACCACAGCCTTTATACAGCCCACCAAGCTCTTATGAAGCAACCAAATAAATAAATCACTATATATATGTATGTAATAAACTGCCAACTCTGGCCGGAGAGATTAAAAATTCCCAAAGAAATAACACAACTACAACCACTCTCGTCTACAAAAGTATTTCATTTTTCATAGCATACATTCCCAAACTCTTAAAAGAGGACACAATAAAATTACAAACCCATAAACAATGACTTCTGTAGGGTAACTACTTTATGCCTCGACTCCAGCATATTCCCATAGGGATTCCTCATTCTTAAAGACCTTCATGGCAAACCGATAATTGCATTATTCTCTGCTAAACAACACAGTCTAATCATCATCACGCTCACAACCAATTTCAGTTTCACGAGTCCCATATGAGCCCTCTTTGTTACAAAAATACCTCAAAACGAGGCCTCTCACATAGCGGCAAAGGAAATGAGGCTTCGCATGCCAAAACCTATGACTAATCTCATGATCTGGTCATCCGTTGGTCAAGCTGTGGTGCAACGAGAAGTGGGGGATCTTATCGAATTTCGAGTCCTAATGGGCATGCCCCACTTGATAAAAGGATGTGGAGTGTACTCTCTATTGGCTTTTGTTTCCCCTTTAACTTTCCACTGTCATATAGCTATCCTCAGCATATCAAGAGATATAAGCTATAGCTTCCAATGTTACGAATATTCTTAATCCTTTGCTTCCCTATCGCCATTATGTAATGTTAATCATTTGTATCACTTTAGAGTTCCAAAACTATCTCCAACTCAGTAAGGTGAATCTTCTTTATTTCTTGAATTAGGCAGTTGGAATATTTAATTACAGAAAAGATAATCTCATAGCGATGAACTATTGTCTGGCTTCAAACTGTCTAGCCAAATGCAAACTCCTTCGAAGAGAGAAACGAGATGAATATGCTAGAAGGTTTGCAGGAAGGATCACCTCACAATCGTGAAATGCTTCCTGGCCACAAACTGTTATAGCCAAATGCAACTCTAGATGGAACCGAGATGAAGATGCAAGGAAGTTTGAGCCAAAGCATACAGAACTCAATGCTCCAAATTTGATAAAGCGATAGAGGATAATGACAGCATATGGCAGAGGTGAGCAGTGATTGTGGAGGGGCCAAGTCGAAATGCACAGGCTGGGAGGAGAGGCATTCAAGGCAGCGTTCGAACTGCATTAACATTTCAATGTTCAAATCAAGGGACTAGCGTTCAACTCAATCAACAAAGCAGCGTTACAAATTTAGGCATTTCTCTGTGGGAGCTGCGCGTTCATTATAGAGATTCGATTCCAGGAGCTGGGCAGTCATCATAGAGACTCAATGCTCCAATTCTATAAAATCGAGAGACGTTACACTCATGCAACAAACATGCCAACAATTATAAGTTAGACGTGTGTTCTTGCTAGGCCAAAGATGGTGGGTTTGAGTAAGGTGTGTTTTTTAGAAGGCAGGTTGAGAATGCAACGAATAGCTTTGAAGAATACGTTATAGCAAATGTGCATGAATTTCCATTAGGCACAATAGAGAGATAATCCAAGAAATCGAGAGAGTAAAGGAATCAAATTTTTGACTGTTAGTGAGTTAATGGATTGTTATGGATAGTGAACAGAAATTTCATAATTGATATGCACATAGAGGCGAAAAAACAAATGGCTTAAATTTGAGCAGGGAAAGAGATCGCTCACTCTGATACCATGTTAAACATACATGGGAAACAACATAATCTAAAAGATAAAACATGAAAATACATTTTTATTAAGAAATGCTATACATTTATAGTACATGGTTTGACCATTGGGTTCCACATCTCAAGGCCTCTTGGACTCCTTTTGTCTATTCGGCTTCCACACTAACCCATTGAGGATTAGGTGTCCAACAATCCATAACCATTGTGTATAGGAAAGATGAAACTTGATATATATGTATTGATTATAAGATGCCAAACAAAATTAACTCAAGAATAGGTACCCCATTGCCATGATAGCTCATATGTTGGATCACTTGCAATGAGAAAAATGCTTCACTTATTTGATAGTTGGAATTTCTTTGATAACTAGTGGCAGCAGGTGTGTTAGCATTGATGTCAACATCCTTGGGAAAGATTTGTTGGACAATTGCAATTGTCTAATAGTTGGAATGTGTGTTGGCATTGTTTTCAACTAGACTAGCATGAATTTTGATGAGAACTATGTTAGTATTAATGTGCATGGTTTGTTAAGCTGAGAGGGAGTCCCATGGTTGCTACAATTTTAGGTAGAAAACCATCATAGTAGTGATATGGAAATAATCTATAAAGTCTAATAGATTTGATTACTGCAAGTCCCACCCTTTGGGAAAGCATCTATCGGAAGAGATCAACTTAAATGCTCATGGAAAAGGCACGGTTTATTAGTGCTCAGAAAGCTATTTCAAATGGTATGTGGAGGTTTGCAAATGGCCACTTGTTGATTTGGGGTAGCATCGGATTTTATCTAGCCACAAAAATTGGTGGAGGGACTAAGGCACATCAGATCTCCAATACCCAAAAAGAGTTTGCATAGATTCTAAATAGTTTGGGAGATATTAAAATAATTAATATTTTTGATGGAGTCCCTAAGTCTAAACTTAGGGAAATTAAAATATTAATGTGAATTAATATAAAAATATGTTGGAATGGTCCAAAGGTCATGGATCAAGCTAGATCTAATCTTAGTCACTGATTAGGGACTTAATGTCGACTGTTTATCTGTCAACGAGAAAAGTAAAGGACGAGGCTTGAGGGTCACTTGGAGAACACACTAAGAGATCACGATTTTGACTTTTTAGGGTTGGGTTTGCTGGGAAATTTGAGAGAATTATTTGGAGTTGCAGTTGAGGGGGAATGAATACAGAAGTAGAGAGGTAGAGATAGTGTCGGGCGGATCACCATAGTAGTTGGGAAAGTTGATGCAGAGGGTAGAAGCTGGGAACTTCCCAAACAATTAGGAAAGCTAACGCAGAGAGTAGAAGCCAACATTGTTGGAACATCCAGAACTGCTGAAATCGTAGGGAAATCTGATCGAGAGGGTAGAAGCTATAAATACTAGGAACAAGCAGAGTTTCCAAGAACTTTCAGAACTGCTGGTAAAGCTGATGCAGAGGGAAAAAGTCAGAACTATCAGGAATATTCAGAACTAACAGAACTACCGGGAAAGATAACATAAAGGGAAGAAGAGGCTCACACAGTCCCTAGAGGTTGAGTTATGGTTTTTCGTTGGGCATATTGGAGCTGAGGAGATGCGAAAGTGTTTATCTAGGGTTTCAGATGGAGCATTTGCTGCAAAGGAGAGCTACTACTGCTGATATTTTTCTCTGTTGGGTGACCTAGATTTGGCACGTAGATTGTATTCAAAAATTCCTTAATAAATCAGACCCTAACACAGTTGCACAATTTTTCTTGCATTGAGTTTTTAAGGACATTAGTCCAAAAATAACGGTGTGATTTATGTGCTTGTTTCTATTTCCTTCAGTCGATGATCTATAATGTCTTGAGAATGTACTTGCGTTTATTTTCAGTGTTTAGATGGTAAATAAATTTTTAATTAATCAGACGAGGTAGGAAAGAATAAATTAGAAAGTACATGGAGGGTTTCTAACTGTTAGACTCAAAAACTTCAATACCACCTGGATCATAACTTATTTCAAGTCAAAGTTGAGGTGCCCTAGAGTTAAATGGAAAAGCTAAATGTGGCCTTGGGTCAAAGTGGTGACCAATTTTAGCATCCAGACAGTGTTGGTGGAGTCTTTTAGCAAAGCCACCAAATGAGAGCTAGGAGGATGTGGCTTGGAGAATGAGGCAATGTGGAGCATGAAGATTGGCCATAAGGTCGAGCCTCAATTCCAACACAATTGAATGGAGGTATCCTGAAAGTAGTAACCTAGAGAATCCTTAAGGCATACAAGGGAATGCAGCGGGCAGATGTGGTGGAAATTTGCAGTGGGGAGGCTTCTGATTGGACGTAGCTAAGCCCACCTATAACCTAGCCTAGCGAAGGAAGCCTAACAGTCTAAGATTGAAAATGTTCAGTGTACAAAAGACAGAATATATTGGGAGGCAGGCATTGGGACACATAGGATTGTTCAACAATGCAGTAGGAAATAGTGATACACAAAGAATTGAGGAGGAAGCCCCTACCTTGATAAATCAAACTCGAGAAGGGTTTTCGAGAGGAGTTTAATGCAACATGTAGAGAATAGTAAGCTTGAAGGATTATTAGAGTAGAACAAAAGAAATGGTTAAGAACCCTTTGGAAAATTTATAAACGAAAAACATGAAAAACTAGGCCATGTGACTTTTTTCTCTCCTCTATGATAGCAAGACACATGGTAACATTTGATTGACCTAGGTGACAAAGAATGATGATGTCAGCACAACCCAATGGGAATGTGGCAGGAATATTAGGTGTTTTTGGTTACTCGAATGGACCAATTCTTAGTGACATATGGACCAATATCTAGAGAAACAAGGCATAGGTTATGTGAGAATGATTTTGTCCCATAGTTTTGGGCTCAGAAGGTTTCAACAAGGTGAGAAAAGGAACTAGTAGGTTGACTCCGAATTAGGCATGTTGTCAGTTTTTCTAGCACTTGCAGCACAAGTGCTTCAAGAGAATAACATGCTTCCTAGAGATAGCCTCTGGGTTGATTGAAGAATAGTTCGTACGACATCTTAAATAGAGAAGTGCATTTGAGATTATCTGAGCGATTAGATGCACTCCAATTGTCATGAAATTTGAAAAAGGGAATAAAATGGGGTTTGGTTCAATAGCCCTCCATCAAGGTAAACTCAAGCCAATAAATGGATCAAAATGTTCAGGGGGTAAATCAGGCAAACCTCACAGAGAAATGTCTGGTTCTTGTGGCTGACACACAACAACATGCAAATTAATATTGATGTTGTAGTAAAGTGAAGCAGAGGAAAATGAGGGAAATCTATGTGTAGCACTGATTGCAATGAATAAACCTATGCACGATGATCCAGCAGAAATATGGAAGAGGGAGGAGAAAAAAGAGGAAATGTTAATTTTAGGTATGTTCGATGCTTAGAGCAATTTATTTCAATTTTCAGAGTTAGCTCAATATCTTTTCCGAATTAGCAATCACATCAGCATTAAAGTAAACTACAGATAGAACATAAACATAAATCGTAGAAGACAAGCCAAGACAGGAGGACACAATATGTGGCACTAGCGAGGGACAAACCCCAATGTGAGGAAACCCTTGATCAATTATTCTTGTATGTTCCTCAATAGTTCACCCATCATCACTATGTTGCATCTCATCATGCTTCACCAATCATGACAGTACGATGTACTTGCTGCACCAAGCATCATTGTTGTCCCAAGTATTATTGTTGCACCTAGATGCACCATGTACTTGTTGAACCTTGTTGTTTCTGCTATACCCTTATGCCACTGCTCAACAACGTCATTGATGTCCCATCATAGTTTTGTCCCAACATGCTGCTGTCCCATCAATGTCATGAAGCTTGTCATATTTCCACACAACTATCCCAAGTGGTATGTTGAACCATGTTGACACAACATATCTCATGTCCTTGCAGCACCATGCTTGCCATGATGTCCATGCTTTCCATGCTTTTCTTAGCATTCCTTTTCTGTCCCATTTACTATACAATTGTCCCTTGCCATTTTTACCTAGATATATAGGTGTATCTACTAACCCTAACAGTTATGTTGTACCTTGCTATTGTCTCCTTAGCCTTGCCATAACTGCTACGCTCCGATGTGTCCTAACAACACCATGTATCCCTATTGTCCCATTCATTAGCATTGATGTCATGGGCTTGTTTGAGTCCTCAAACTCTCATGTTGTCCCTGTTTGAGGGTTACCTACAACCCACCTTTTCAGACATATTAGCCGTGCATGTAGGGCACCGTAGGTTAGCATAAGGGGTTTCGATAAGTATTCATAACTCCATGAATACTTATCGAAACCGGATTATATTTAGATCAACCCTACACCTCTCGATGAGAAGGATCCGAGAAAAATATTAGCTTCCATATATAATATGAACCACATGAAGTTTAGCACTAGTTTCCAATTTTAACACTCCCTCTGAACTAGGGAGAACTCCATCCGCTAATCCATATGTATGGTTGTACTATCTCTAGCATCAATATCCTACACTGCTCTGCTCCACACTGTTGAGCTCTACTCTACTTTTCTAAACCATGAAGAATAAGAATTGATGAAGAATGTCTCATACCATTCTCTACTAACGTGAATTCAATTTTATTGATGTCAAATCAATATCACAAGAGAGTGTCTCAAATCACTCATATTGATCACACATTAGTTTCATTGATCCCAGATTAATGGAGGTCATCCTAACACAGGGAGTATGATAGATAAAATGATGCGTCCATCGATAATACTACTATGGTCCCTAACCACATTTTCCTACTTATTGGCTAGATGAGAGGTACTTCCCATGAGTCCTAGACTCCATGGGTAGGATTCTTCGATAGGAGAAGCATTCATCCTGACCCTAAGTCACCGCGGGGTATGATAGGGGAAGGCTAAGCCATTCACCCTATACACAACACACCATTAGGGGAGGGTGAGTCATCTTATGGTCATGTGTTGCGCGAGTAAGTACCCCAAGACCCCATGAGCTCGCAGAGCTCAATGCATGCAACATGTAGGACCCTTACAGGAAGGCCTTTCAATGACTCCAATTCATTCAGGAAAGTCACAGATTTGACCTTTCCATGAGGCTTTGGCAAAATGTCTGCGACCTATACATCAGTCTGAACGTGATGGAGCCTTCTCACTCATTGATGTACCATATACCATATAGGGTAGTATCTGATTCCCCAGTGATCGAATCCCCCCTAGTTGTCACAAAGGATCATGGTGGTATTCATCATGTGTAAGAATAGCTCGCTGAAGAGTTTCCACAACTAGATAGCTTCACACGAGATCATACTCATAGTTTAGTCTCAGTAGTGGTTATAGCAATCAACTTCTACTTCCTTCTCATATCGAAGTAGAAATCGAAGAGAATGAGAACTGAGAAGTGATCTAGTGATCCTCCAGATAGCATGCCTAGTCAACATTCGAATTATCATGTAGCCTCATATTTCCGGTAGTGTATCTCAATTCATGAGAGATTGTGCCCCAATGATGTCTGAGAATATTCTTGGCACCAATATAGTGAGGCTCAGCCAAAATATGAGACAAACATGCTAACTACAAAACATATGTCCAGATGGAAGTTAAGCAAGAACATAAATGCGAATGAGTTTACGAAACTCAAAGGCATTTCCCAAGTCTAGTCCAGCATCACTACCATATAACTTCTGAAAGTTAATATCCTCGAGGTAGTCATGGACTTTCCATTTATCATTCCACATTGGTAATCTAATTTCCTCTTCTACAATTGAGAGGGTTTGTACCTGTCAGAAAGAGGTCGTCCTGATAATTTGCTAGTATGAGAGGTCTATCATCCACAACATTCATGCAATGGTTTGGATCAACTTCACTCCTAGTCAATCTCATCTTTATCAAATATCTAACTATCCTCTCATATTAAGCCCAAGGTGTTTGGTTCAAGCCATAAAGGGCTTTCTTCTACATATATACGTGAGATTCCCGATCATGAATCTCAAACCCCTTAGGTTGTTCCAAATCCGTGGACTTGCTACATGAGGGGAATGGTCCCTTTGTAATATGTTCCCTTGGTACATCTCAAACATGTACCTTCATGCTGTTTTTATTTTTTTCATCCCTCTCACCATCTGACTCACTTCAGGTAGGGCCCCATAAAGTAGACCTCTAGTGTTATAGATGAGATATGTTAATTGAAATTATACCCAATGGACCATTATGCAACTTGATACAAATTACCAACCCTGAACCCATGAGAAAAACGATCTTTGAAAATTCTATTTTCGAACACATACTTTCCATCGATGAATTCCATCCTCAAATGTTTGACATCCATTGCTGAAATGGACACCAGGTTCTTCTTGTGAACAGGTACATAAAGAGATTCTCATAAATGAATTGAGTTACCCTCATTCAATTGAGGGGTAACATTCTCTACACCCTTTTCGAGATAGGTGGCATCGACTCCAAGTAGAATCCCACAATTCTTTTCATCTCTACCAAATTAGAGAGAGCACCCTTTGTTTCCTTCATGACCCGCATTACATGTCATTCCCTCCACCATTGAAGATGTCCCTAGAATGGTTTTTATTTTCATCAAGAGATGTTTCCCTGCCATTCAGATGCCCCTTTGCATAATCACCCTAATTATTGCAACCAAGGAATTTGCCTTTCCTTCCACCCTTAGATTTGGACTTCCCATTGAAGTGGTCTTTGGGTAGGCCACCATAAACTTCTGTTGCGCTATTCTAATAATATTCTCTGCTTTGACTTCACTCTCTGTGAATTTGAAGAGGGATGAGGAATCCACTAATCCCCCTATCCTTTCCCAACTATCGTTAGTGATTGCTCTTTCACTCTTTCTTGGGCTTTGTCTTCACCTCCCATTCTTCTTCTTATCCTTCCCTTTCTACTTCTTCTCAGCCACCTAGTTACTAGCATCAGCATTTTTACCAAGCAAATAGGAAGAAGGGGAGGCAGAAACAAATGAAGAAGAAGGCAAAGGGTCAACTTTAGTATCATCTAGATGCTAATTTGATTACGGCAGAAATGCGAGATTTTGAACCATAGAGGTTGAGAACAACCATAGTGGCAGGCCAATTGTAATTCCTCAAAGGGACAATGTGGCCATATATGTTATAGACATTTTTGCGCACTATGACCCCAATCATATATGTCCATAAGTCAATTGCTTCTAAGTCCCTAAAAGTGTTGCTTCACACCCTAAAGGAGGAAGATTGGTTGATTAGATCATCTTTGAGAAGTTCTCCATGGAAAACTGCTCAGAGGTGAATAAGGGCTTTCATGATGAGAGGATGACGCTGGGTTAGAACAACTGTCTGTAATCCTCTTTGATATTCTTGATATTAATAAAGCTATTCAAGTTTTCTTCCACATTCTTGTATGCTAGATAATATATGCATTTGTGTGGTCAATATATATCTAGTCCTATATTGTTTATGATTATAGATCTCTATTCTTCGATAGTATTATGTTGCTTTGATTCCACAGGTGCCTTTTGAAGCTGGTTAAGCGAACAAGTGGCAAAGATCTGTCAGAAGGGAGAGGAACCAAGCAAGGAACCAAGCGCAAGACTGGGGTTGGTGTCCTTTGTTCCCCTCTTATCTACTTCTCATAAAGGAAAGAGAAAGTAGTTTTGGTTTGTTTGTTTCTAAGATAGCTACCCGTCTTAGTGGGACTAGCAGCTCCGAGTGGACACAAGATTTCCCCATAAAAAATGGCGACCATACTAGGGAGCGAATAGCTTTTTTTCTTGTCTATATTTTTTTGTTTTATAAACTTATAGACGAAGCCTAAAGTCAAGCTAGCTAGCCTTCGAACTGCATTTTCTATGCAAGCGCAAAGTAGATCAATGCTGCTTCAGTCTATCTTTGTGTTTTGTTTATAAAATGAACAATCGATTTGGAAACATTCTAATTTCCCTATTGGTGGCTCTATTAACCTCATTAGATCAACCCCTGTGATTTATATTTATTGAACATCACTTGCTCAGCCTAGATTCCTGAATTGAGCTGCAAACTGTGATCAAGAACCAAGATAAAGTCTCATCTTGGTACCATCACACCCTCTCTTCAAGGAAGTCTAGATGCATCAAAGCTCCCATGTGTAGTAGGTGGGATGCATCCCTATTTCCCTATGTAACAGGAGCGATGATCAGATAAGGCCAATTTTGTCTTCAGACTTTGTTTTTTCTTCACTCTCTTCAGCGCTATTCAGGGGTTTTACTGTCTATGATCAGTATACCACTGTGGAAACCACCTTCCTTTCCATCATTCCACCTCCATTGTGCAAATAACTGTGGATGTTTTTTGTGTATTGTGCACCATTTTTAGTTCTCTTTTACAAAGAAGTAGCATAATCAGACTATCGTTTCTTGATTTGGAAGTGTTGCAAGTGTCGTTTTCAATCGTAGAAAAGAATCTTATTGTACTTGATGGTTGATTGTACTATTACTCTTGTATTTGATTTGAATTAGTAGTTTTCAAGTGCCGAAAGCAATTTTCAATTCGAAATCGCAAAGTGTCTTCATTATCTTCCTTTCGTTTTGAAGAGAAATTTGTTAATATTGTCGCTTTGAAAAGATAATTTACATTTGTAATCAACATTATTTTTGTCATTCACACATTAAGAAAGCGGAAAATAAATACATGCATGTGAATTTGCATTTAGACGGCTTGTTGGTTTGATCTAGGACAATGCATCTAGTGTGTGCTCTATGCTCTATGTTGAAAGAATCTCATTTCTCTTTCCTTAGTAGCTAGAATTTTCATTGCAAAAAGAAAATTAAACGATTGTTTATCATCTTAGATTGCACTTTAGGAATTAGATATCTACATCACACGGTGAACCTGAAAGGCAAATTTCTGAAGCAAGGTCTACTATAAAATAAATTCAATGAACATAAAAATGCTTTGGAACCTAATGCACAACATTTAGAAGTCTAGGCTAGAGACATATTCCGGCGTCGTAAAGCCTAGCAAATATTGCTTTCATTACTTGTTGGGTGATTCCTCCCCTTTGAGACGACAAGTTCCAGTACAGACTTGTGCTACCACGTACCGTCGAGTATATATTGGGAGACCACAATAGGCTATATCCTTTATCCTTAGGAATTCATGTCTGTCGCCCTATCGATCACAATGCACTGAACACAGTATTCGGGAAGATTGATTGTTGTACCGTAAAAAGTATTTTGCATTTTTGTGATTGGTTGGTAATCCCTCTGTCTAGACTTCCAGAGTAGTCTCTTTCATTCCTTTTTAGACTCCTTAAAGGAAAAGGTCCATCTGAGTACTTCTCACTTCAGGCTCATTAAAAATTGAAGGTGACTAGAGTCATCTTTTGTTTTTTCTCGACTCTTAAAAATTGAAATATAAAGTTGTGTCAAAGCATATGAAATTTATTTTAATCAAAATAATATCACTATTCCCGCATTGGTCTTAGGTTGAGGAAAATGGTTCTACCAACAAAGGATTTCCCCTTGGAGGAAATCCTAGTCCTTTCTCCTCTTGGGGAGATGTTAGCGCACCTC
This sequence comes from Pinus taeda, assembly GCA_000404065.3. NCBI lineage: Eukaryota > Viridiplantae > Streptophyta > Pinopsida > Pinales > Pinaceae > Pinus > Pinus taeda. The sequence continues at coordinate 27,450 of APFE031085716.1, read as the reverse complement.
ATATGGCCACATTGCCACTTCCAAGATTGATGATTGGTTTGCCAATATGGCTCTTCTCGACCTTCGTCATTCAGAACACCGTGATTCCTGAATAATCAAGTCAGCAACTAGATGATACTAGAGTTACCCCCGAACCTTCTACTTTGTCCATTTCTCCCTCTCCTCCTTCCTCTTCACTTGATGAAGCTTGTAAAGCTAAAAATCAAGTGACTAAGAAGGAGAAGAAGGGGAAGGAGAAGAAGGAAAAGAAGAAGAAGGAGCCAAAGGCAAAAAGGAGCAACTATGCATCGTCTAGCGAAAATCCACACACTGCACCATCCAAGCCTAAATCTCCATGTGTCATTTGCAAAGGAGACCACTATCATTGAGATTGTCCTTGCATCCCTCGGATCTTAAGGGACTGGCTTTCTTGTTTGCACAATCTGGTGTCGTCAACCTCTGATCATGTTGAAAGTACACCATCAACTAGTGAAAGTGAAGTATTTGGATAGAAAAGGAAATATAATTTTTCTTGTAAGATATGTGAAGGCGATCATGTCGTCCACTATTGTCCCTTCCTAGACGAAGCTAAAAGAGTTTTGGATAACCGTCCTACTTCACTGCTACGACTTCCTCGTGGATATAAGAAACTCTTGCCGAGTTCATCACTAGTTGAAAATTTGACTGACACGCCATTGTGGTCAATCGAATCATATATCATTCAAGATAAACCCTCTGAAACAACACCAGATGAAAATCAAAAGGTCGAGGTTGTAGTTGACCCGGTCTTGCCTTCGGAAGGTCCATCTTCAGATGATAGAGTCACTGAAGAGAATGAGAATGACACCGTTCAAATTATTTTCATAAACAAAGATTCCAATGAACATGGGGGCAATCTTCCCATTCCTTTACTACAGGAAGGAAGTTCGTCAGAGTCATATCCAACCGTCTATTCGATCCCACCTCCAAGAAACCTAGTCGTTTCCTTCAATTGGAATCTAGTAGGCAAACCTCATTTACCGGCTAATGTACCATTCCAAATCATTATACAAGCTTATAGAATGGTCATGGTCAGTACCATCATAGATGAATGGGCTTCTGTGAGTATCCTTTCGTCAACTTCTTGGGAAGCACTTGGCTCACCATCGCTTATGCCTGAGCTGAGAAATATGACAGGCTTTGTCAAAGGAACCAGTCAACTGTTAGGGATCCTTCCAAATGTGCCTATTACTTTAAGAATGATAACTATTTATATAAATGTAATGGTAGTGTGAGGACCTCTACACTATAGTCTACTCCTTGGCCGTGACTATATTTATGGCATGGGAGGCATTGTCTCCCCACTCTTTCAGGTAATGCGTTTTCCGCATGACGGGAGGATGGTCCAACTCAGAGACCAGCTTTCATTCGCCGACTCACACATAGCTAATAGTCAAACTCCATCCCTAAATGGTCTTTTCATGCAAGGAATGTCTCATCAATCTCGTGTCCATCCACCTGAAGAACGCGAGTAATTTAGGGGACATGACTGAAACCCAGGGGCATGCACCCTGGCCTGCTCCGGCAGGGAAACTCTAGGTATAGAGTAGGTTTTCGTGAAGGATATATGACTGGTCCGACACCCTTCCATATAGGAAGATGGGATTAGACTGGAATAGGATACCTCCATTAAAAGGTATGCCTTTCCCGATATAACAAATGTTTTGTCTACAAATTGAAGGGTAACCTCGAAACTCCGCTATACCTGGGGGCATGCAAACCTTTTTACATGGAAGTGAAGAGTGACCATTTGTTTTCATAGTTTGTAGATTCTCAAACTTTTAAACTTGTAGGATTGGTCATTCCTAGCTTGCATAAAGAAAGGACATGGAGCAAAGCTTCGACAGGTGAAATCTCCACAAAAATGGAATCTATCGATGAAATGTCCTTATTAAATGACTGGCACAAGCAGTTTTTATGTGGAGTTCAAGCTCATTAAAAATTAAACCCAAGCAATGAGCAAATGTTTCCCCCCAAGAGTTTAAGTTCATTAAAAAATGAACCAATCTCCAGTAAATAACCATTGTGAACCCATTATAATCAGCTTTTGAGCCTTGGTCATGTTCTCATCATCACCTCCACTTTTTTTTAGCTGATCATACACCTCCATTTGATTGTTTACCCATTTTGAGGAACATTTGCGATGATTCATCTTCTTAGCCATCCCTGTGACACTGTCATGATTGGAAAATTCCAAACCTTACCTAGAATCAGCTGCTACCTGAAATTGTCACTCGTTCCTCAAAAAATGAGTCTCCTTTAAGCTCTTTTCATGTAACTCGTAAAATATGAAAAGATTGCCGAGAAATTGGCCTCTCCAACTTGTTAAAGCTACCAAAAGTTCTATCCCTCCTCTAGATTTTAATCTTTTTGGACCTGAGGGATTATTACACAAAAAGATCGAGTGCTTGTCCTGTTCGTCTCGTTAAAACTATCGAAAGTTCATCCCTTTCGTATTATTTTATACTTTTTCATACTTAAGGGATTAGATGACGAAAAAGGATTATTGGAGTTTCCTTTCCATCCCTTTTCAGACTCTCTAAAATTGAAAAAGGACCAAGTTATCATTGTCTTTAAACTCATTAAAATCAATAACAACAAACTTGTCCATATAGATGAGAACGAGTTTCATTGTCGCTAGGCTCGTTAAAACATAGCGATGGGTTCATTCGAAGGGTGAATTATAGAACAAGCATATATTATCCTCCTCAAGCTTGATAAAAATAAAGAGGTATTGGTCGGCAATGACTGGGGAAAATTGGGAAGAAAACTTGAAGAAACTTTATTGGTAGCAAGTTGCTCTTGAACATCACACTTTCACTCCACGTCTGAGTCGGGTTGGGTTATTCTGTTCACTAGTCATATCACCATTGGTCCATCGTACCATCCATCTTTGGGATTAATGCTACCAATCCATTTCATTGTCACTGGTATGTTCAAGAGAAGTCGCTCAGAGAATTAACCTCTGTCTCATCCACTACAATACATTCACACTCCATTCTTTCATGACCGCCACCCTAAGCCTTGTATCATCAGATCGTTTTCACCTCCGCAAAATCATTTGCTCTGTTTTGTGTTGTAGATGTGAGATTCATTAAGGCCCTCCTATGACGGGTCACTTCTCGTCGACATCAGCTCATTATTCGAGAGGTCCTCCTAGGAAAAAACCTTTTAGTACTTTAAAGTTTGCATGCCTCAATGGTAAGTTTCTCACTTCCGGCGATAGGTTTACATCAATGGCCTTCGACCGAAAGATTTTACGTGGTGTTCGATGCCGATTCCCTTTTTCACACCACGTGAATTGTACTCTCGTGCCTTGATGGTGATAATCATTATCGGTGATTCCTCTCGTGCCTGTTAACAACTTACATCATTGGCTGGTAATCAGGCGATGTCTTTCCATATTCGACTCTAGAACATATTTCACACGGATCGACTTGTACTCCAGGCAAAGATTGAACGAGTTTGAAGACCCCAGATCTAGTTTCATCCATCCGAGCTGCAATATATTCAGGGAAATAAAGACATCAAATGTACATTATTGTTGAACAGATGATCATCCGAATCAAAGGGTGATGACTCCGTCTGAATCATCAGTCTGCTACACAGACGGTTGTCTGTCCTATGTATGTGGAAATGAATTTATAAAGCTGAGCATGGGAATGCTCGCCTTAGCTGGATAATGAAAATATTATGAAGATAATGTATTGTATTGTATCTTATTACACGTCCCCTTCTAGCTCGAAAAAATTTTGGATCCTCATGATAATGCATTTCACCCGACATCAAAAGATTAACGACCTCATGCTTTAGGGGGCAACTGTTATAGACACTTTTGGGCACTGCAACCCCAATCATATATTTCCATAAATCAAGGGCTTCTAAGTCCCCAAAAGTGTTGCTTCACACCCTAAAGGAGCAAGGTCAGCTGATTACATCATCTCCGAGAAGTTCTCCATGGAAAACTACTCAGAACTGGTCAAAACTAGACCATACAGACTGCCAAGTGCAGAGGGTGCGATGCGTCTCACTTGCTCAGTGTAAAAAGTGAAATGCATACTGGAAAGCCCTTTTGTATGGTGCGACGGGCGAGAGTAGACAAATGGTAGAGATAGTTTGCAAGGTGGATGATCATGGAATCTTCCAGAAACTTCTCCTCTAACACTTGCCTCTCTGAATTCGCCCAAGGATGAGTAAGAGAACTTCAATCTCCACGTGGAATCAAGGACTATCTGAGAGAATACTCTAATCAGAATCCTAGAAGCTGACTCACCCTCCTACAATCATCTATATATGGATCCCTCATCCCAGAGATCCAAAGGCTGGAATCTTGTACCTTGTAAGAAAGTGTTGTTGGTTTCCTAGTGCAATATCATAGTGTTGGGTGATCTAAGATTTTCATGAGGTGAAGAAGGGCTTTCATGACGAGAGGATGATGCTTGGTCAGAGCAATTGATTGTAATCCTCTTTGCTATTCTTGATATTAATAGATCTATTCAAGTTTTCCTCCACATTCTTGTGTGTTAGATAATATATGCATTTGTGTGGTCAATATATATCTGGTCCTATATTGTTTATGATTGTAGGTGTCTGTTCTTCGATAGTATTATGTTGCTTTGATTCCACAGGTGCTCTTTGAAGCTGGGTAAGCAAAGGAGTTGGAAATATCTGTCATAAGGGAGAGGAACCAATCAAGGAACCAAGCGCAAGACTAAGGTTGGTGTCGTTTGTTCCCCTCTTATCTACTTCTCATAAAGGAAAGCAAAAGTAGTTTTCATTTGTTTCCTTCTAAGATAGCTACCCATCTTAGTGGGACTACCAGCTTCGAGTGGACACTAGATTTCCCGATAACAATATACGGAGCACCAATATTTCCCCAAGAGAAAAAAGGACTAGGATTCCTCTCGAAAGGGATTCCTTGATTGGTGGATCCCAAATTTGTCTCCATATATCTCAAGCTACGATCAATTAAGGAACATGCCTGTTATTCCAAATTAAATAAATTTTAATGGCAATCTGACACAACTTTGTTTTTCCAATTTTTAAGAGTCAAGAAAAGCTGAAGGTGACTCTATTCCCATTCATTTTTTAATGAGCTTGAAGTGACAAGTGCTCAGATGGACCTTTTCTTTTAAAGAGTCAAAAAGTAATGAAAGTGACTACTCCGAAAATCTAGAGAGAGGGATTACCAAACCAATCGCAAAACTGCAATATACACCTTGGTGATAAATTAAAGAGAAATTACCAAGGACTTATGTATGACAGTCAATATTCCCGAATGTTGTGTTCAGGGCAGTAGACATGGCTTCCTATGGATAAAGGATATAAGGCTATTATGGTCTCCCAATATATGCGTGATGATATGTGGAGCAGAAGTCCGTGCTAGCACTTGTCATATCAAAGAAGAGGAATCACCCAACCTTCGTTGAAAATGATAGTTACTAGTTTTTACGATGCAGGAACATGTCTCTAGCCTAAACCTCTAGATGTGTTGCGTTAGTTCATTGAAATTTATTTTAGAGTTGATCTTGTTTAAAAGTTTAAATTTCAATGGTTCACCACGTGATGTAGATTTAAAATTCTTAAAATGCAATCTACAATGATAAAAATCATTGTTTATTTTGAGCAATGAAAATCCTAGCTACTAAGGAAATAAAAATTACAATTCTTTCAAACAAAGAGAAAAGAGCACACACTAAATGCACTTTTCCTAAACCATTTTTCGCACACAAACTAAATGCAAATGCAAATGCATGTATTTCTTTTTCTTCCCCCTTAATGTGAAAAATGCCGAAAGGGAAAACTATGTAAGAAATATCTGAGATATTTTACTGAAAGAGACATTTCAACAATTTCTTTTTCAAAATAGAAAGGAAGACTAAATGACACTTTTCAATTTCGAATAGAAAATGCTTTCGAAACTTAAAATATCAACAAATCAAATCAAGTACATGAAAAAAAGTTCAAGGAACTATCCAGGGAAGGAAGACTCTACGACACTTCTCTTTTTGACACAAAACGATAGTTACGACACTTTTTGTACCAAAACAATAGACCGACTTAAGCAAATTTTCGACGAAGGATTGTAAATGATGGACAAATACATAAAAACATTTTCTAATCCTAATCAATGGAGGCTGATCTATGCAATGCAAGCATGCTCAGTAATCAGGTATTGTTCATAAGAAAGAAATCAACTATACAGAACTGAAAACAAGGACAAAAACCCCAAATTTCAAGAATGGAAATAGGTTCAACCAGTCATCGCACTTAGGCTTCAAAAAAACATGGATGAATCACACCTACTACACTCAGAAGTGTGATGTATACTCACTTATAGTGTCAGACAATGCGATGGGCCACGGAGCACAACTGAAGTGGGTTTTCACTCAAATTTGTAGGTGATTTCAGTGAGTTAAGATGAGCTATGATGGATAGTAAAGAGCAAAGTATAGAGGAATCATCTTGAGAGGTTACTGAGCTACCAAAAGGGCATCTAGAACTCTTGTAAGTTAGATGTTCAATTCATAATCTAAATCGAATATTGACTGAAGAAACATTCATCTACTATGCAATTGCAGGGCAAGAGCAGTTCGAAGGCTATCTGGCTAACTTCAGGCTCCATCTATAGTTTATAAAACAAACAACAACAACAAACAAACATCTATTCGATCCCCAGTAGAGTTGCCATTTGGCTTCTCGGAAAACTAGTGTCTTTTCAATCGACTTACCCTCTAGGATTGGGAGCTACCCTAGGAACAAATAGTTGGAAGCAATTTGTGATGTCTTCTGTGCATAATGGATAAGGGAGAGGTAAAGGAACCAACCTAGATCTTCTGCTTAACTCCTTGCTTGATCTCTCTCTCCCTTGACAGAGCTTGCAACACCTCTACTACTTATATCCTATGTTGCACGGGTTCCCGAACCCGGGGGTGGGGTTCTCGAACCCGTCCCGGGTTCTCGAACCCAAGTACCGGATTCTTGTATGGGTGCTTCTGAGAAGAACCCATAAGAACCGGGTTCTTCTATGAAGAACCGGGTTCTCCATTAAAAAAAATTGGGTTCTTTTGTCTTGACAGGTACGAAGAACCTTGATGATGGGTACTTGGAACCCCAAAATCGGGTCTTTGGAGTTCATTTTAGTTTTTATTTTTAAATTTTTAATTAATTTAATGGGCTTCCCCTAATATTCCAAGTAGCTAGTTCTGCATCTTTCGAGAGGAATTTGAGTACTTGTGCCTTTATCCATTCACTAAAGAGAAATAGGTTGGGCTCAAAGAAGGCAGAGAACTTAGTGTCCATTCATAGCACACTTTGTTTCATATCTCAAAAAGATCTTGGTTACAAGGAGGGTCCTTTCAAGAGATGGGGCCAATACACAAATTATGATATGTGTGTGGGCGAGGAGATACAACCAGATGGCCTTATTGAGCTACCTCCAGTGGCTATGTATGAGAAAGAGCCTCAAGATGAGAGTGATTCCTACTTGGAGAGCATGCTAATTGAAGATCTAAGTGATGTTGATGACATGGCTTGAGGAAGCAATTGTTCACCATTAGCTATTTTTATTTTAGTATTTTAAAATTTCCTAGTTTTGTTTGGAGATGCCTCAAGGCAAATTTTGAATGTAGAATGACAATGGACATATATCATGATTCTTATTAATATGTAAACTCCAATTTTCACTTGATATAACACTACAATTTTGAAATTTCGTTGTGAATGTTGAATGTTCAATGATGTGCATGTTTAAATATTTAAAGTTGAAAATATATACAAATTCACTTCTATTTTAATTATAAAATATAATATTTATATATATAAAAAATTATAATATACCCCCGACGAACCCATGTACCCTGTTTCAGAAAATGACATCCTCGTCCCCGTCCCCGTACCCATCCCTGAACCCACGTTTCCTGGCAACATAGCTTATATTGCTTAGAGAATACCTGTAGAAACATAGTAACAAAAAACCGTCAAAGCATCTTGATCTATTTAATCATAAGCGTTCCAGAATTAGAAATACAATGAACATACAATGGCATTCACAAATAATAACATTCACAATCTCATAGTTATATGGAATAAAACTCAAATAAATTTATTAAATAGAAGGGAGAATTACAAATGAGCTGTCTATTTATTTTAGGTTTTAGGCTCTCTCATCTTCAAGAGCATATGATTAGATTTGGAAGTTGTTGTATTAGCATGGGGGTGCAATAGAGTAAGATCAAATATAGTTTGTTTTCCCATTTGTAGTTGAAAGGTTCATGGTTCTTGTGTTGCACAGATTCCCTATATTAGACATGTGGGTTGAGTAGGAATAGTATCATTTTTGGGGGATATTTCTGGGTTTTAACGATCGGTTCATAAATGGGCAAGTGTTTTCATGTTAAATAATATGACTTATTTTCTCCTTACTATCTAACAATTATAAAGCTGAGAGGCCTCAACTAAAATTTACAACTATTGCAAATGAATTTGAGATGCTTAGGCCACCTTCGAAGAATTGGGAGTGGATATTTTGTCAAATAGCTCATTAGTATGACATTAATTATCTCTTGCTCTTAATGTTAGGTGGACCTCCATTGTCCTTGAGGATAGATGGGTTGTGCTAAGTCTATTTGGATTTATTTTAAGAAAATATTTATTTTCTTTATTTGTGATTTAATAGTGGATGACTATGACTATTTCCCTCCATCCAATTTTCCTTTACATAGCTATGGTGAATTGCATCTTTTGCAAATTCTAGTTCTTTATATAATAATTATATAAGTGTACTTCATGGTAGGGTTCTTTAGAATTCTACATTATTTGAATATTAATGTTTTTGAATTTGTATTTGCTTCTTTGGGATATGATAGTTCTTGGAGATTTAGGCATTATCTATTATATGGAAGGTAGAGACTAAGTATGTTATAAACATGTATTTATTTTTATATATTCATTTTATTCTATGTGATGGGATGTGGTATGCCTTCAACACTTATTTTAGGGTTTTTTGTAATAAAAAATAACAAATACAAAGAATACCTTGTTAATTAAAAAAATCTCAATATCTAAATAGCATAGCATATATCTATTTTATTTTAATTTTATTACAATTATTGATGTAATGGCATAAACCCCACCCCAAATGAAATTGATTTAAGAAGAGCCCAAAATTAGTGGTGTGGGATTCGTATGCAAAGGACACAAATCCACAGTGAATTTTAAGTGAAATTTAGTCTCTAGAAGGCATACATGGCAAGATTCCTCTTGTTTCCATTATGGTTTAGTCTACTTTTATATGTGTTGTCTACAAGTATGACAGGGAGAAACCAATGTAATGTGATATTAGGATAAATGATAATAGGCCTAGAGAGTTCATTCGTGTAATTGCCTTTTTTCTATACAATAAACATGTGTTTTATTCGAATTTTTGTTTCTTTCCTTTATGTTGATTTTGGGTATCATCGGATGTGCTCTAGACATGAAAATTGGTGGAGAGGCTAAAGCACATGAGATATCTGAGGCCCTGAAATGGTTTGGGAAGATTCAAACTTGTTTGGGAGATATTAAAATAATTAATATTTTAATGGAGTTCTTAAGTCTAAACTTAGAAAAAATAAAATATTAATAAGTATTAATATAGAATTGTGTTAGAAGGTTCCAAAAGTCATGGATCAAGCCAAATCTAATATTATCCATTCATTAGAGATGCAATCTCAGCCGTTGAAGGATGAATATGAAAAGTATAAGAGCAGGCATTAGGGTGAGTTGGAAGCTACACAAGAGCGATCAATCATTCGATTTGCTAGAGCAAGGTTTGCTAAGTAAAGTCGAATCATTGATGAGCAGTGAGGGGTAGTGGGCACTGGATAGAGAGGTAGAGATTGTGGCAAGACACTGGCGCAGAGGTAGAGAGATAGACGTAGAAGCCATTGCAGACCAACACAGAGGCTAGCTGAGACAATGCAAAAGCCAGAGGCTCTGTGTCATCCATGTAGAAGGTAGCATGGGTTATGCAGAGAGTCCTAGGGGCTATGCAATGCCTTAGAGGGGTGATGAGAGGGTTTTGAGGCTAAGGCAGAGACCAGGAAGACTCACGCAATGCTTCAGTGTTGTTGGAGAGGGATTCATGGGCCAGGTTTTTAGAATACCTACTTCTGAATAGAGAGGTATTACTACCAGTTGTTTTTCTATGTTGTGTGAGCTAGTTTGGCACCTAGTTGTACTCAAGGATAGACTGCATAATAAAAAAAACCCTCTAAATAGTTTCACCGGTTTTCCCACATTGGGTTTTTTGGGGATGAGTTGTCCAAAGGTAATGGTGTCACTTGTGTGTTTGTTTTATTTCAGCTCGTTATATGTATATGGTTAAGACTGTATTGTTTTTATTTCATTATTTATATGTTTCAATAACTTGTTCATAATTAACAAGTAAAAGAAATAAACGAGAAGAATACAGATTAAATTTCTAACAGATAGACTAAAAATTTCAACATTGTATCAGAGCATGGTTGCAGATCACAGGAGAGATGAAGGTATGAGTTGAGGTAGATCATCTGCAGCATAATCAACTATCCTGACTAATAGAAACTAATACTTGCAGAAAGTGACAGAAGAAGGGTTGAGGCAGCTAGCCAAGGGAGAATGTTTTGCTAGCGCCAGGATTTCGCAGATCCTAGTGGGGTACTATGGGCAGAACAATACCTAACAGGGAAAATCCAAGGTAGAGGGAGTTAGTACCGAGGTGGATTTCAAGCCAAGGAATCTAAATCACTATTGCATGTGCACAAAATATTGGAGAGGTGTGACTTGACGATTGGCAAGAGGATTTCAAGAATGGAAATTGAGACTTAGAGGGAGTCTAGTCAAGAAATTCTAGGTGGGATGTAGAGAGACTCAGCAGGAGTCGAAGAGAGAACTTAGAGAGGGAGGCATAGAGACTCGGAGAAGTCGATAAGAAGAGCAGAGGGATGGCCATTAATGGGTTGAGGGATGAGGATGAGGTGGATAGAGAAACTAACTTTGTGGTTCGGAAGTATATAATCTTGTCCATTTTAGATAGACATTGCATCAAGGCTTTTCACCTTGAGAATGTGGCTATTCAAGTTGACCCTGCTCACAATAAAAAGAACAAGGAGGCAATGGCCAAGGAAAAATGCATCATCCTTGATGGGGTCAAGGATCATGTGGTCCAACATATTTCTGACAAGAAGACGACAAAAGAAATGTGGGATGCCTTTAAGAATTTGTACTAGCATACTTTCATTTAAAGGAGGATATTAGTAGAGAACTAGTTGCGGTCATACTAGATGCAGAAGGGGGAGTAAATAGATCACTTCCTCGGTTGGTTGAAGGAGATTCGAGACCAATTGACTTCCATAGGGGCCACATCGGATGAGGAGATGTTGGTGAGTATCGTACTAAATGCAATCTCTCAAGAGTGGGAGACATTTGTCTAGAGCATACTCGGAATGACAGATCTTCCAAATTGGGAAGAATTATGGGTGGTTCTTGGCCAAGAGGAGATTAGATGGTTGAGCAAGATAGGAAGTAGCATCAAAGGAGTCTAGATCAAGAATGAAGAGGAAGAGGATACAGTTCTGGGATCTGCAGGGAAGCATGAAAAGACAAAGAAAAGGGAACTATCTAAGGTGAGGTGCTTCAACTGTGGAGAACTAGGGCATTATGTGAACCAATTTCCAAGAAAGAATACTAAGTTGGAGTCTGACTAGCGAAGGCAAAGAATGAGGTAGATGATGATGATAATTCTGCCATGAGTTCTCGTGTGCCTCCAGAGAAGAGGTGGGGAGACATTGAGATATATTCAAGAGGACTACATGCAATGAGGGGCAAGATACTTGAGGTACTCAACCTCTTGGATTATACCTTGCTACGGGGCCCTCAAAGAGAGAGTAGTAGGACTGGCAGATGTCGGTAAAAATGGATGTCGATGAGGCGGTGGAGAGTGCTACCGTGAAGTAGTCCCGTGAAGCTCAGAGCTAGCACACTGCAAGAGTGAGAGAGGCACAGAGGAGGTTGCAACAGTGCAAGATGGCACAAAGAGGTTTGTGCTAGAGAGAGCTTCAACATTGGGAGTGTTTCTAGCCTGACAAGGATATCAGTAGTTGGGTGGATCAATTGCTTACCTCTCAGTAGTTGAGCTCGAGTGCAGTAGCAGTTAGTACTAGCATGATGCAACATGACGAGAGGGGGTTGCAGTGCAAATGCAGTGTTGGGAGAAAGGACGTGCAATAACACAGATGTAGAGGAAGTTGTTGTACGGATGAAACAGTGGTAATGGTAGAGCCATGGGTAGCAATACAGGATGCCGCAGTGCAAAGGATGTTAGGCGGGGAGGCCTAGCATCAGCACACGTACTCATGCTAGATAATCATAATGATGCTTGATGTGGAGTATTACAAGAGCATAGTCCTCACTAAGAGAGAGTGTTGACTTGCGGTAGCATTCGATGTACTCTCGCCATGAAAATTTGTAGAGAGGCTAAAACGCATGAGGTCTCCAAGGCCGAGAAATGGTTTGGGTATATTCTAACTAGTTTAGGAGATTAAAATGGTTAATATTTTTAATGGATTTCTTAAATCTAAGCTTAGGAAAAATAAAATATTAATGGGTATTAATCCCAACCATTGAGTAGAGATGTACCAAAAAGAAAAGTAGAAGAGAAGGCTTGAGGGTCAGTTGGAAGATACACTAAAGTGATCACTCATTCGATTTACTAGAGTGGGGTTTTCTAAGTAAAGTTGAGTCAGTGATAAGTAATGAGCGGAAGTGAGTACTAGATAGAGAGTCAAAGGTAGTGCCAGGAGATTAGCACAGACACAGAGAGGGAGACGCAAAAGCCAGAGCATGCCATGCAGAGGCGAGCTAAGACAGTGCAGAGGCTAGAGGGTGTGCGTCATCCACACAAAAGGGAGCATGGGTGACGGAGAGGGTCCAAGAAGTTACACAGTGCCTCACAGGGTTGTCGTAGAGGGTTGTGAGGCTGACACAGAGGAAACAAAGGGTGACATAGTGCTTCAGTGTTGTTGTAGAGGGTTTCATGGGGAAGATTTTCTTGATACTTGCTTCCGAATAGAGAGGTATTACTATCGGTTGTTTTTCTCTGTAAGCTAAGCGAGTGTGGCACCTAGTTGAACTCAAGGATATAATACATAATAAAATAAACCCCATAATTGTTGTAGTGGGTTTCCCACATATGGTTTTTTTGTGGACAATTTGTCCAAAAATAATGGTGTCACTTGTCTGTTTTTTTTCTTTGAGTTGTTGATGCATAGATGGTTGTGACTGTACTGTGCTTATTTGGTTATTTATATGTTTAATTAACTTGTTCTTAATTAACAAGTAGAAGAAATAAAGCATAAGAATATAGATTAAATTTCTAACATATTGACTCAGAAATTTCAACATTTTATTCATATCACCCTTGTGTACTATCATTTTCCCCTGTTTCATTAGAGTTGTTGAAAAGGCACATCCAACTTGTTGTCAAAATATGCTACGAGAGTTCATTAAGAAATCAACTTTGCTCAATATAGATTGATAGAGGGCTATGTTCATATGGCATGGGAAGAGGCCTCACTGTGGAACTCGAGATAGGTGAAAACGAAAAAATTTGAGTTTGTATGATTTGTAAGTGTTGGGTCAATGTAGAAAATAGCAAGGGCGAGAACTATTTGGGAGTAACAAGCGAGGGTCCTCGTTTTGAGCTTGGGTAATACCCATACAAATTTGATGTAGGGAGAAATGGTTGTTAGAATAGTTTTGGACCCCTGAAACATGTCCATGGACCAAGCTCTCACCTCAAGTTGGAACGTGACCTCAACCTTTATTGGGGCTTATGGGATTAGCATTAGAAGAGTAGGAACTTATTTGGGCCTCAATGTGATTGTTTGGACGGTGCACGGAGAAGTGGTTATTGGAATAGTTGTCAACCCCTCAAACATTTCCATGGCCGAGGCTATAACTTCAAGCTTGAACCCAACCTTGACCTATGATGGGACCTACAACGTTAGTCTTAGAAGACTGGGAACCTGTTTAGGGCCTTGATGTGGTTGTTTAGTTGGTGCAAGTTCGGGACCTTGAATAACTGCATTTATGTCTTGATAGCGAAGATGTTTAGCCATTTGGGATGATGGTCCAGGTATTGGAGGATGTGGGCACATTGACACAGAAGTTGGATACACATGTTAAGACCCGTACTAAAGTCAAAACTAGAAGATCGAGGAAATGAAGATTGACCTTATTAGTGGTTCTAGCAAAATTCCTAAACCCTTAATGTAGGAAATAATTCACGAGATCACTAATTGGTTGTGCACAAATGGATAAGAAAGTGAGTTCCTCGACCCAAAATCCAAATGCTCATCAGAGCATCAATTATAAAAAAAAATTATAATATTCATAATGAAAATCTTTTATGTTTTCTATTTATTATTTTTATATAAATATAAAATTTATTTATTAAAAATAATTAAAAACATATTAACTGGTTGTTAAGCATTGATTGCTCAAATTTGAATCAGCCAAAAAGCATAAAATTTAATCTCCGCCTGCATACTATTTCTGCATACTATTTCTTTAATTGAATCCACAAATTTAGCTATTGCTAGGGATGGTCATGTAGGGAAGTATATGTGGGTCAAATATGACATCTGCCTTAAAATGTATTTGAGGGCTTATTGACAAGTCATTTTCATGGTTGAAAAGACATTCTAAAACATACATTTATTCATTTGCCAAAAACATCTGAGAGAATGTTGAAACATCTAACCCTATGGAGTGACCAAGAAACAATGTGGATAGCTTGCTTTTTCATGGAAATAAAGATTTCTGTTCTGCTAGCTATTTCACAGCACTCCAACAACCTTAAAGTGAAAATATTGTCAGACTTCAAATAAACTTCATTTGGCTTCGTGCGAGACTCACAAGCTTCGAAAACTGGCTGAAAGCTTTTTTTTTTAATGGCAATATACATGATATGTTTTATGCGAAATTAGTGGATGGTTCACATTTTTTAGAAGGATATATTAGAAGGATATTTATATAAAAAAATCAGTTAATCCCCGAAATTAACCCTTAAAAAAATCCATGAACATCGATTTAGTTCCATCCATCCATTTTCAAATCCTGTATTTACTCCCATCAACCCACGTTCAAATCCTGTAGGAGTGACTTTTCCTTTGCCGTGTGTGGGACAATTAAGCACATGCCGTGAGTGTTCAAGGGCTAAGGGACAATTAAGAAGTGGAAATCTTGCGTTGGAAGAGTTAGCCAATGAAAAAGGAAGAAGGACGCTCATGTTAAGTGCGATATTCAGTAGCTGCATATAACGATCAGTATGAAACCTTTCAGATCCTCATTGTCAATGTTGATCAACCCCTACATTTGCTATATTTTTTTCTGTTTTATAATTTGTTTCATTGCTGTTCTTCGCAGTTCGACGAGTTTTTTAATTTTTCTACCTATGTGCTTCGTTCTTTTCACTGGGTTGCATTTTGTTTTCTCCAGCGAGAAATTTTTAGCATAAAGTTTCACGTTCAGATATCCTAATCTTGTGTTTCTTATTCATGCTACAGTGGGCACTTATTGTTGCTATCAAACATGGACCGGCCAGGCCAATTGATGGTCACGGGTTTCCAAGATCAAAAGCCACAAGGACTTCTTTCAGCTGTTCCAGAAGCACTTGCTCAATTACCACAGCTTATGGCAAGTGGCCAGCAATAGCTACAACAGCAGTAGCAAAACTCACAGCCACAATCAACGCCTTTAGCAACGGGACAATCATTCACTCCTCAGTTTTCAACTCAGCTACAACATCAGCAGCAAAATCTACAGCCACAGGGAATGCCTTTAGCAACTGGACAAGCTTTTCCCCCTTCTCAGGGACAACACCAGCTGCGAATGAATTCCTTCTCAGGGACAACATCAGCAGCAAAATGTACAGTCAGAGGGAATGCGTCTGGCAACTGGAGAAGCTTTTCCCCCTTCTCAATTTTCAAATCAGAGATAACACCAGCTGCGAAGGCCACAACCACAAGCAATGCCTTTAGCAACCTGACAACATCAGCAATCAAATCCACAGCAACTGGACAGCCATTTCTCCCCTTCGAGTTTTCAAATCAAATCAACCAGCAACTTGACCAGCAACAACAACAGCCACTGTCAAGTAATGTCTTCAGGATTTAGACCAGCATTTCTCATCTCAATTTCCGAGTGAAAAAGTGCCACTGTCAATGTTCCTTGGCCAGCAACAGCCTCAAGGAATGCCTTCAACTCTGGAAGAAGCATTCCCCGCCGATCCCAAGGTCAAGATCCTGGAAGCATGCCAGGAGGTGGGTACCAGAGTTAAAAAATTCTGTAATGGGAAAAATGCAGCCGACGCTTTAATATGGCTTTGTAACTGGTTTCATTTATCTATTTTAAATGATCTCCTGGAAATTTTGTTGAGAGAGTTTAAAATGTTATATCATTTAAAATTTATTTAATAAAATTAAATTCAAATAAAAGTATTTTATTGTTTTATAGTGTACATGTCCAATAGTTGATATTGATAATTATTTTAAGATAATTATATAATGGAAAGTTGATTGTGTTATTGGTAGGGGGAGATTCACTTATAAAAGACAAAAAAAAAATATGTTTACTTGTAGATTTATTAAACATATTTAATTAGGATTCATATTGGTTAGAGAACAAATTTGAAAAAAAAATCAAGATAGAAATTAATTTCCCATTCACAAATAATTTTTCCCATGGTAACAATCATTTTTACTAAAAAAAATGTCTTTATTATTATTAATTTTTAAGATGTCATTTTGTTTATTTATGTATATATTTTATTTTCTAATATATAGAGAAATGTATCTAATCTTTAGTGAATTAAATTAAAGAAAAATACACATTTTTTATAGACTTTCAAAATAAATCAAATTGACAAATACAAATATATTCAAATACAAATATATAAATGGAAATATATATACTAGCTAGCTATAGAATCTCACGCAAAGTGGAGGTACACTTACTCTTTGAAATAGGGTAATCACCCATGCACCAATCTCGATGTTAATCACGAACAACTTAACAACTTTTATTCACATGACTACATTGAACTCTCAAACCCTGCCATTATCACATCCTTGGCTGCTAAAAGGTTTGAATTTCTTTGTATATAAGAGGGAAGTACGTGTAAGAGGTATCACAAGACTATGTACCAATGAAAGTCGTTTGCGGGCAATTTTTCAAGTGAAAAAAAAAGAGACACTGAAGTTTCCAACTTTGATGGATAGTTCAAGTGATTGAAATCCTCTTGGTAACGGATATTATTAAAGATGACAGGATCAAAATTGTTTTGCAAAACTAGCAAATAGAATTTAGTATAGGTTTCACCCATATAAACTATAATTAACACTCACAAGAATATAACTCACTCCTACTAGTGCTTCCTCTAGTGGACCAACTTTTGAACTATTTAAAGTAACCCACCTCATTCATCAATGGCTACAATGACATAAACAAAAACCTCCACACCTTTTTGTAAATAGGATATGTGTGAAGGACTCCATATCAACAAATAAGTAGATTAATGGTTCATTTTGTTAAGTTTTAAAGAGTACTCTTATGAAAAATTCTCATCACATACATCTAATGTGTTTAATTAACAATTAGTTTTTTTTGTGAACCTATGGTTTTTTTATTAAGAGTAAATATTACATTTCACCATCTTATTTCGCAATATCCTACTAGCATCACATTTACTAGTTTTATTGGCTAGTGCATGCATCGTGTAGTAAATTTTCAAAATGACAAAGATAAGAATAGAATGGAAGGCAAGAAGTGTGAGATGACCTATAAGGCCAAGAGACAACTCACTATCATTAGAAGTTAGCAAAATTTACTAGGGTAGGACAAGGGACGAACTCGCTTGGAATCATAGTGTATGTGCTTCTCCATATACGCCAATCTAGTTTTCAATGGTCCAACTCCTCCTTAATGTGTCATTGCTTTCCCTAGAGGATGACTAGTTTTCCATATATCTACCACTCACTTCTTTGCATATGTGACTCGTGAAGTTTATGATGCCACTTCACTCATGTTGCCAATCCTAATTGAGATGGTTCAGGGAAAGATTCATATGCCTCATGTTACTAACAATATCCTTTGCAAGAGGGGCACACACTGTCATGGGAGAAAACTATGTGTGCATCGGGTCTATAGCTTCTACTTTGCCCTCGTCATTCTACAATTTCCTCTCTGGTGGGCCCCTTGCAACCATTGTTTGTTGCGCATCACCTCTTTATCCAGGCATACCTGTCTAGAGCTCCTTCAAATATGTGACCACCCACCTCCTTACCACACCTTAGAACAAAAACAAGTCCAATGCACTTACGAGCCCACCTGAATAACCAATGATAAGCCTTCTCCAATATTGAGGCTTACGACTTCCGTTCCCCTAGGCATGGTCAACTATCACCAAGGGCACTCCTTTGATGGTGTATTAAACCCATACCTCCTTACTACATACCATGGAGAAAAAACAGGTTGCACTCATGAGCCCACCTGAATAGTCGATGATAAATGTTATCCAATTTTGGGACTTTTAACTTCACCACCCAAAGGAGTTATCAAATCTCACCAAAGGGACTCCTATGGTGATGTATTAAAGCCATGCAATCCACATCAAAGTCCACATAACCTTGTAAATTAACATCACCATCGTTACCTAGGTTTGACCCCTAGGAGAATTAGGCACATAGACCTCCTAACAAGGACCGTAAGAAAAATGACTAGACATAAACAAAACACCAAATGCTTTATAAATAATTTACTAAGGTTTGACATGACCTTACGACCATGCCAATATATAACTATATGATATAAAGCATGCAAAACTTGTATGATGTTTTGATATTTGGATAAGAGTGAGTTTAATATTATTGTTAATGTTACTGAAAGCATAAAAAAAAATATTGAGTAAATTAAGGTTTTTTTTCTAAAGAGTATATTATTTTGAATATTATCATCCATATTAATAATCAAATTTTAGGGTTTTCAACTTATCAATGGTCATTTTATGTCATAGTGATAAAGTTTATTTTTCCGTAGAGAGTGAACATGTTAGAAACAGGTCCTTATAATTCCTCCTTAAAATGTCAATCATGAATTCATTAAATTCAAAGAGGTCATTATAATTCCCCGTGTAAATCTCAATCATGAATTCATTAAATTCAAAGACTTGTGCTACGTAGGATGAAATCATATTTGAAGTTGAATTTTATTTCTAAACATGTTTAATCTAAACATGATGTTTATATCTCTTAGATTTTTCTTTCTTTCGCCATGTACATTTGAAACTATATTCAAAGATAATATTGACTTATTGAAAAAAGTTCACATTTTTCATATAATAGTATTACACTTGTTGTTTGTGAGCACTTTATCATGCACTCAACCAGCTAATTAGAGAAATAAGGCACAACAACTTGTTGATAACACTAAAAAACTATGACAATGTAGCTTTGTCTTGAGTGAAATATTGATGAAATTGATAACTCTTTTAACATAATTCATTAAACACAAGTTTTTATGAGTTTTTCGAGTAGGAATTAACAAGTTGTGCCATCCTTCTCACTATACTAGGACAAAGTGAATTTTAATTTACTAGATATTAACAAAATTTTATAATTTATTTTGTTAAATAGAATGCATTAACACCAAGGGTTACCTCAAGCAGTTGAACCATCATCATTAGGCATGTTTCTAATAGGGAACACGTATTTTTTGTGTCAATCTCAGAGTGCTCCTACATGACTAAAGGGTCTCCAAGTCTGTCATAGATGATCTATTTTCATTGAGACGAGTCGGCCCAAAGAGAAGTCAAACCAACCAGCTAGTGAAGGGATGTGCCCCTTAAATTGTCACATACCTTTGATATTTATAAATAAGATGATGGAAACTCTCATTTGAATACCATGCAAGAGAAAATATTTTTCTCTCGGCATCATCATTTTCTCTCTCATTTACAACCAAATGTGCGAGAAGAATAGGTTAAGTTTGAATAATAGTTTGACAAGTCACATATGTGAGAGAAGTTGAATTGCTTGATCAAACTCTCAATTGCATTTAAAAATCTATTTTACTTCAAATTTCAACACAATATATACAAAATTGAATGAATGTTTGTTGAAATAATGAACACACATGTGAGGTTTCTTGATCACACGATTGAGGGTTGACCATAGGGATAAATTTGACCGCAGGTTGAATGTTTGATGAATGTTGACTTTTAAACATTTTGATTGGTTTGACAAACATTCACTCATTGTTGTTTGAAGAAGCTTGACTAGATCATTATTTGTCTTATATTATTAGCATCGATTTGTAAACCTTTTCACAGAACAAATTATTCAAAGAAAAAATGTTGGGTTTTCTCCCAAGTTTGGGTTACCTAGGGTAGAATTATTGTATCTTTTGTGCACAGATTTACTTATATGATATTTATTATGCATTTAATCTTGATACTGTCTAAATGTAATTATTCAATGATAACAGTGGCATAAAATACCATGTGAAAATCATTAGGAATTAATTATCTCGGGGAAATAGTATTCTTCTATACTGTTTGGTGGGATTGTATGAAAGTAACAATACTAGGAAGAAACTAGTCATGAGGCATCAAATATGTAGTGTCATGATGACTAGATCATGTTTGGTTGTCTCTTATCTTATGAGTTTCTCAACTATGGGTGGGATATTACATTAGACGGATGTAAAGATCGCATTTGTCAATGGTGTGATAAAGGAGGAGGCATACATTCAGAAACCTAAGGGCTTTGAGGTAAATGGAAAGGAGTCCCATGTTTGTAGATTGAAGAAGGATTTGTATTTACTCTAGTAGGAACCTAGGTCATGGTATTCTAAGATTAATGGAGATTTGAACTTTACATCATGGTTATTGATGGTTATCCTTTGACCTTGGCATTGCATGATAATGGTTTGTTCCTTAATAGTGTAGAGAGGCTCAGCATTAGGTGCAAGAGAGAATTGCCCTTCAAGTTCAAGGTGAAGGATCTTGGCCTCATGCATTATTTCTAGGGATGCAGTTGAGCCAGAGATGAGATGAGATATTCATCAAATATCGGAAGTACACTTCAAAACTATGAGGAGATTTGGCATGATGGATTGCAAATCCCTAGCTACACTTATGGCGACAAATCTAGAGACAGTGAGCAACTATGCTTTAGATTCAAATTTGGTGGAACTCAGAATGTAAGGGTAGTGGATTGGATCCTGAATGTACCTATGTGGTATAGCAAGTATGTGTTGAGGTTCTTACATGGTATATTTAGATATGGTTTAAGATATGACTTGGATGGTGAAGTGAGGTTGCATGGGTATACTGATTCAGCTAGGGTAATAAGTGAAAACGATAGATAAAGTATCACTATGTGCTAATTTAGCTTGGGATCAAATACGATATCCTATTTTTGTAAGAAGTAGACTTTTTTCACTCTGAATACAACAAAGATAGAGTATATCAGAGATAATGATACAAGTTAGCAAGTAGAATGGCTTCGAAAGGTTCTTGCATGGATATTTTATCGAAAGCTATTAATGACCTTGATACATTATGATAATAAAAGTTTTTTTAATATTTCAAAGAATCTAGAATTTCATGAGAGGTCAAAGCACATTGAGACTAAATATCACTTCATTCAAGAGATGGTGTAGAAGGGAGAAGTGAAGCTCTAACACATATCCATAGATGATAAGAATGGAGACATTCTCACAAAGCCTTTGTGTAGAGTGACTCTTGTATACTTTAGAGACAAGCTTGAGCTGATGTATAATTTCTCCCTCTTGGAAAGAGAGTGTACATGTTTTTGTGGGAATTGGTAAACATTCTCCCATGAATTCATGTTGATTTGACTATTGAGGTAATGGTACGTTCACGAATGGAGCCATGCTGATTTTTCTAGAAGTGAATGACCAAGGGAAACTACAACATAGGGAATACATTCTTCAAATGGATCCATGATACTTTGTCATCCATAGGGTCATGATGATTTGACTAGGGAAGAATGATACATTCACCCAAAGATGACATGCTAATTTGCACATCAGTGAATGGGCTGAGGGAATTTTATTTCCTTAGAAGCCATGTTTATTTGCTTGGGTCATGTTGATTACACTAGGGGAGAATGATACATTTACACATGGAACCACATTGATTTGGCTAGGGGTAAATGGCCGACATTACTCACATTTCTTACTCTCACATGGAGTGATATATAAAAATAGAATTCCATGTGAGGAGACACTATATTAACATCACAAGCTCATGAACTTTTCTAGTGTTGGAGAATTTTTACCTAACTAGAAATATATTTTCATCTAAGGTGAATCCCTCCCTCACTAATAGGGAGGATTTATTTTTTGTGAAGGATTGGGATGTATTATGGAATGAATAAAGGGTCTCTAAGTTGGCCCTAGATGAATTTTTATTTCTTTGATACATAGGGGTAGACCCCTCCATCATGATTTTAGAGGCCCTCTACATAACACATGGGGGCATTTGGCTTGAACACCTCCCCCCTGGAGTCCCACACATGCATGATGTCAGCATTTTGGCCCTACTTTATTTGATTTATCATTTATTCACATTGTTTACTAGGTCATCCTGTGACCTAGAGGTGGTCCTTTCCCATCATTCTATCATTTTAGGGTCTCGTAGAAATAATAACACATTTTGGGACTCATATATAATGTAGACATGTAATTTAATTTTCCATCATCACTCAACTTGGGATTTTTGACCTCCTTAAACAGACTCACACTTCTTATTCTCTTGGATTATTATATGAGTGGATGCATTTTACCATTTGGAGTTGATTTTTGGATATATTTTGGAGATATTTCTTGGCATAATGTATGGATTTATTGCACAGTTTTCTTGTAAGTACTTATAATTGTTGAATGGTCTAATTTCTATGTCTAATGTATAGAAATATTGATTCTAGAGATAATAAAATCGTGTCATTATTTTTTGAAAACCTTTTAATTCATTATCTAGATAAATTTTTCATGCATTAATTGTACATGAGAATGTAAGAATTACCCTAGTGGTGAAACTCTTCGAAGAGCTTCCCATAAAACTCCATTATTACTAGAAGTGGGTAAATGCTTGAAATTTATGCTAGGGCATCAAATTTCAACATCCTTAAGAACAAAATTGGCCTATATTTTACATCCTTGACTCCATATAGCTGATGAACAAGGCATTAGTCTATGTAATTGATGATTAATCACATTTTTCATCCATCTTTAATTCTTGCACAATTTTGGTCCTTTTAAGGATAGAGGAGAAATTCGGTCTTTGGGGGAAATTCTTGGGGGAAGGGTGTTTGATTATTTTATAGCCTAAACATTAATTTAAATTGGTTTTTGAAAAAACCTATCAATCTCGTGGGCATCCACTCAAGTTTCATCCATGAATTCTTTTTCGTGAGGTATTTTCCCGAAGAGGGAAACTCTAGTGTTCCTTCTATGAAAATAACGACTTATTTTAAGGTTTCATGAACATTAGATAAGCTAATCTCATTGAGAAGAAATTTTTTTTGTTATTGACATTTTAACTTTAATTATCATCAAATATATCAAACCCTAATTCTTGCACTACCCATTTTATAGGCCTTCCCATTGAGAGAGAATTGCTTTGTTAAAGAAACCTTGAACTTATATTGTCTCTCTCTTGAAGAAACCCGAGGGACATAGTTTTATATGTTATTGATAACCTATATATTTTAGAATGTATCTCTACCATTCTTTCAAAGACTCCTCCCATCGGTGAAAATTCGTAAAGAGCATGACGTTTTAGTTGAGGTGACATTGGGCCTCTACCCCATTGTTGTCCCATTGTCTAGTTTAAACCTTCTAGGGTTTCCCTATCAAACACATACTATATTTTGTGGTAATATGAAAGAATAAACAATAATGAAGTGCATCCATGTAGAAATATAATCTTCCAAGGAGGGGAAGAATAAGTGGAAAATGGGGGAAGGATAAAGATACAACAACAACACACTAGTGTAAAGTTCCAAGAAACCAGTTCAACCATTATAAAAATGATAGCCATAATAAGGAGAAGTGATGAAAATTCCATCGAAATAAAAACCAAAAGAACATAAATAAATATACTAAGAATAAAAATATTGCCACATATTTGAGTAATCATGTAGAAATTGGCTGAGATGGAAATGAGAAGATTATTTTTACATCTATGCAAGAGGAGGTGAATATGAGTACCCTTGATAAATAGGAATAGAATGAACGAACCCAAATATTCCATATAAGATATAGGTCAAGGAGAAAAATATCGATGTTATGTGTGACTCAAGATAATAGATGAATATTCTTGCAACATAACTAGTCAATGTTACAAAACAAGAATGGAACTTATAGAATAAATAATTTTTGTTATTGTTGAATGAATGAGTGAATAGATGATTACAAACTTTCATTACAATGTGCCTAAATAGGAATTTACTCGGCAATAGGTTTTTGAAATACATGACTCTTCCCTTTTGGTAATTAATGTTTTTATTAATTTTTTTACCATTAAGTCATTATTTTCTATTTAATTATTATTTAAGTATAGATAATGATGGGCATTATTGCCATAGATTTTCTATTCCCCACAAACAATATTCGTCTAGAAGTTATTTCCATTTAATAATGTATTCTTTAATGGTTTTGGAACCCAATATTGTTCCCTTGTCAGAAACAATGTCTTGTGGTTCTAAAATGATACTTCCTTCATTGACAAATTCGGGTATTTGTCTTTAAAGTGTAAGATTTTATCCTTGATTTTTTTAAACATATGATACATGGATCACATGATGGACCCAATGGTTATCTAGTAATTTGAACCCATAAGACACTTCAGTGACTTTTTTGATTGTTTGGAAATGTCCATAAAATTTTGGGGCCAACTTATTCTTTCCTTATTGCTTTAGAGATAATTTTTTTTATGGTTGAAGTCTCACAAATACTCAGTCACCCTTTTCAATTCTCTCTTTGAACAATGTTTATATACTTCTTGTTTCATTCAATTAAAAGATGTTGTTAACTTTTCTTTCATTCTTCACTCCTTAAACCTGAGAGTCACTTAATGTGAAGTCCTTCCATTTGGTAGTTCATAACCATATAAGTATTAAAAATGGGTCATTTTATCTACTGTATGAAATTATTTTTGAAAGCGATCTTCTCGACATATTCTACCCTTAGTCATATTTGATAACAAACATACTTCAAACCTAAAATTACTCATATATGACAATAACTTGACCTCAAATATAGCTTTGACAAGTACTTTGCATCGTTGAGTTCATATAAAAATGTTTGTTTTTATATCTATTTTTTTTAAACATCAATAGTTTATAGATAGTCTAAAATATCCATCCTTATTTCAAACCAATACCACTCGAGCTGTATACATGCATCTTCATTTTTTATTAAAACTACATTTTAAAATATCTTGAGTTAGCCTCTCTATATTTGTTTTGCGATGATGAGGATATCAGTATGGTTTGATGCTCATGGGTGCCACATACGGTTTACCTTCTATAATGTGTTATATATTTTTTTCTAGTAGTAACTTCATAGGAAATTCCTGAAATACCTTGTTATACTTTTGGACTAAAGCTACAACCTCTGGGTGTTGTGGTTGAACCATTTATAATTCATAACTTCTTTTTTTTGACATTGAGTGATATATATTCGTCCATATTTTCGAATACATTTTTATTTTTTGTTATAATTTGAGTGAGAGGTGGTTTGAATCTGAACAATTTATATCTTCTACTGGCACATTTGAACCTAATAAATTGCTTCTAATGACTTGTGGAGTATGTTCCCAATGTTTGTCACCATTGTATTCCTCCTATGGGACTTTGTAGAAATTAGACTCAAATTCATGATCACTTAATTGTAATTTATGTTTGTGACATTTTCCAACTCCATCCATTCTTTTCTTGTCTCCCACCATGACTCTTATATTTGATGTTCATGTAACACCTGCTCCCACATTTACCCACTTTTACAAACTCTCTAGATTAAACATGAGTCAACTGTCACTATGATATGACCAGACCTCCATGTCCGAGTTGTTGAAATGGGGCTACAAACTAGAACACATACTTATATACCTCAAACACTACAAACCAACATTTCAGGAAGTGGAGACATTTTTTAGAAGAAAAGACAAAACCGTCACAATATAACCTAGTTGACCTAACAATAATAATGTAAAGACACAAAAATAACAATAGAGGGATTCTATGGGGCATGGTAATAACAATATGGGGACAATAGGGGCACAACAATATTAATAAGGGATACAAATACAATAGTAATGGGCTAATCACTAGTACTATGGGGACCTAACATGCCCCTCTCCTTCAAAAAAGTGTTGTCCTCGATGTTTGAGTAGTTCTAGATGCTTTTGTATAAAATTATCATCCTCCCATGTGGAACCTTCAGCGGATAATTTCTTCCACTTCATGAGATACTTTGAAATTGATCGATTTCGTAGCTTTCGAGTTCTTGTTTATGTGACTCCTTTGGTTCCAATATAATTTTTCCTTAGTCATCAAGTTCTCGCAATATTGTTTGAACTCGGAGCTTGTCACGTATATGCTACCATTATAAATTATTTGATGTGGAATTTCTTAATGATGACTCCTATAACAAGGAGTTCTATGCCCTAGTACAAGTTGTCAAGAAGTGGAAACACTATTTGATGGAAAAGAAGATACTAATGCACATATCTCACCACCATTACAATACCTCTAAGGCTAGAGTAATTTACAAGAAAACAAGAATTACAAGTGGTTGAGGCCTCTACAATAGTTTCATTTAGAAATGACCTCCATAGAATGTGTGTACCATGCCCAAGGATGAGGAAGGATTTGTTTTGTTCATGTTGCCATTCATGGTAGTAGTTTTATAACCAATTGCATGGTAATGTATGCATAGTGTTCAACCACTTGTTAGGCCTTGTTTCCACATCATATGGCATCTACCTAGCATATAGGTAGACTCTAAGGGTTTCTAGTTTATGTACCATTAAATCCTCACTCTATTTATTTTAATTTTTAGGCTCACTCATCTTCAAGATTATGTGGTTAGCTTGGGAAATTGTTGTAAGAATAAAATTTTGTCATAGAGCAGCAATAGAATAGGACTATATCTAATTTTTTGTCCCATTTAGAGTTCAAAGGTTCATGGCTCTTGTGTTTAGAGCTTCCCTATATTAAGCATGTGGGTGGAGTAGGAAATGTATCCTTTTGTGGTGATATTTGTGGGTTTCAACCATTGGTTCATGGAATGACTAGTATTGTCTTGCTAAAGATGATTGATTGC